>CAMRHE010001375.1:0-118319 GCA_947044405.1 Leptodactylus fallax | reverse complement strand
CCACAGTTAGGGCCTAACTCACTCCTTGAGCCCCTAACTGTCCTGACTGTTGCTCAGCTCCAGCAACCGTGGTCTGTGGACGCCAGCCCTTCTGGGACAGAGCCTATCTCTCTGTCCTAGCTGGTCCACTTGAGCAGCCGGACTAATGCTCCACTCAGCAAAAGTCCCCTGTGGACGCCAGCCCTCTGGCACAGACCGTCTATCTGTCCAACTGGGCCATCATTTCCTGCTCTGTGCAGGATACTCCAGTCCTCTGGAGTTACACGCCACCCCCTCAAAGGTGTGGCTGAAGGCCTTTTCAGGGCTGGACCTGGGTCGCTCAACAGCGCCCTCTGGCTCACATACCTACAGCTGCCAAATTATAAGAAAAGAAATCCAACCATGGTGGTACAAAACCCCCATCATAAATGGGAACAATAGTTTGGTGTATCTGATGCGGGGCACTTGTCCTCTATACTAAATCATTGGCAATCAACATTTAGGTCACAAAACAGGAGCAACCACATGTAACACTAAAAGTAATCCAAGTGTCTGGGTGCTGAACACCCACTCACCTTACATGCGACCCTGGATGTGATAATAAAAGGGGACTCTGCTTCACACTCCCCCCACCTACCACACCAGGCTAGAAAGAAGTGAAGTGACCCCAATATCTACACATCTACAGAAATACCTGCCACCACCCACAATAGATGAGGCAACGATTTACCCACACCCCTCACACCTGCATCCTCTGGCACTACACAATGAATCTCTAGCACACACTGGCAAACAAAAGGTAACAAAGCTATGCCGTATTTTTCCTCTTGAGGGGATGTTTTAGAGCCAAGGACAAGCTTATGACATTTTAGATATAATATACAATAAGATGTATAGCGCTTATAGAAAACAAAATGTGATAAAAAGACATAAATACAAATAAAATAAAAAGGGAATAAAATAAAGAACAAACCTCTTAAAAGCTTGGATGTGGAGCTCGGCAGGAAGTTGGACAGACTACATCACCAGGCAGGTATCTGACAAAGGGGTCCCTGTCCATCATCCATTTATGTAGGACAGATAACCCTCCCCCTTTTCAAAACCTCCAACCTGAGACCTGGGATGGCTAATTACATGCGCCAAATCAAGAAACATATGACCTGTTTTGGAAATATGCCATACTTCTGGGTGGGTAACTCATATAGGTATGATATGCCAAGCATGTGATGCCAAATGTTTTTACCAGTCTGGGCATACCAAATATGAAGATAAAATCATAATCCCTTCCGTAAATATGTCATTTAATATGTAATTAGGTAAGTATATGAGGGGAGTCATGTAATCCAAATTCTAACTTTATGTCTCAAAATCTCAAATAATAGAACTACATTTAGTGACATCTGATCAGTCAATACTCTAGAGATCCTTAGCAATAATAGTGTAATATATTTAGTGATATAGTAAAAACTCTTATCAAGAGACTGGATCTTATTTTTGCGGCCAAGGCTTCAAAAAGAAAATGAAATAACACAGGACAAAAGGGGCAACCCTGGCGGGAGAGTGGGAGCACAGAGGAGGGAGGATACACCCGACTACCCGTTCCTATCCCGGCTCCAGCACTGGAATAAAGCAGCACCTTTATTGCTGCCACCCGGCCCCCCGGCCTCAATGTACTGGGAGGTGCTGTTTGTATAAACATGCCTGTGTTAGCCTATCTGCAAATGTATAGTAGGTGTGTGAGTGTGTTTACATGTATAGTATACATATAGTAGGTCTTCCTATATGTATAGAAAGGGAAGGTCCCACATAAACCTGGTAAAACCAGGTAAACATTAATAGGGACACAACACAGGGGTGGGGGAGGTTTATTAAAAATGTCTAGAAATGACTTAACTTACTACTTCATCTAGGTAAAAAAAATTGGGCAAATTGCACAAATTCATCAAACAGTCACAAAAGCTTGATGAATTTGGTGCAACTTAGAAAAAGATCAGTCCTTTGTTAGAAACCTGACAAATCCTATGATAAAGTATTAATACTGGATTAGAAGAATAAAATGGATCAGACAGATCCCAGAACTCCAATACCCCTGACCCTCTTCTCATAGGATAAATCTATTAACAGCCAGATAGTTCCAAAAGCAAAGTTGCCGCAATTGGGCTGCCAAATTATAAGAAAAGAAATCCAACCATGGTGGTACAAAACCCCCATCATAAATGGGAACAATAGTTTGGTGTATCTGATGCGGGGCGCTTGTCCTCCATACTAAATCATTGGCAATCAACATTTAGGTAACAAAACAGGAGCAAACACATGTAACACTAAAAGTAATCCAAGTGTCAGGGTGCTGAACACCCTCTCACCACACATGCTGCCCTGGGTGTGATAATAAAAGGGGACTCTGCTTCACACTCCGTTCCACACTCACCTATCACACCAGGCTAGAAAGAAGTGAAGTGACCCCAATATCTGCACATCTACAGAAATACCTGCCACCACCCACAATAGATGAGGCACCGATTTACCCAGACCCCTCACACCTGCATCCTCTGGCACTACACAATGAATCTCTAGCACACACTGGCAAACAAACGGTAACAAAGCTATGCCGTATTTTTCCTCTCGAGGGGATGTATAAGAGCAAGGACAAGCTTATGACATTTTAGATATAATATACAATAAGATGTACAGCGCTTATAGAAAACAAAATGTGATACAAAGACATAAATACAAATAAAATAAAAAGGGAATAAAATAAAGAACAAACCTCTTAAAAGCTTGGATGTGGAGCTCGGCAGGAAGTTGGACAGACTACATCACCAGGCAGGTATCTGACAAAGGGGGTCCCTGTCCATCATCCATTTATGTAGGACAGATAACCCTCCCCCTTTTCAAAACCTCCAACCTGAGACCTGGGATGGCTAATTACATGCGCCAAATCAAGAAACATATGACCTGTTTTGGAAATATGCCATACCTCTGGGTGGGTAACTCATATAGGTATGATATGCCAAGCATGTGATGCCAAATGTTTTTACAAGTCTGGGCATACCAAATATGAAGATAAAATCATAATCCCTTCCGTAAATATATGTCATTTAATATGTAATTAGGTAAGTATATGGGGGGGAGTCATCTAATCCAAATTCTAACTTTATGTCTCAAAATCCCAAATAATAGAACTACATTTAGTGACATCTGGTCAGTCAATACTCTAGAGATCCTTAGTAATAACATTGTAATATATTTAGTGATATAGTAAAAACTCTTATCAAGAGACTGGATCTTATTTTTGCGGCCAAGGCTTCAAAAAGAAAATGAAATAACAGAGGACAAAAGGGGCAACCCTGGCGGGAGAGTGGGAGCACAGAGGAGGGGAGGAGACGCCCGACTACCCGTTCCTATCCCGGCTCCAGCACTGGAATAAAGCAGCTTAATCCATTTAATAAAATTGCATAAAACTTGACCTAAAACCAGATTTACAGAGAAAACCCCAGAGAAATCCTCAATGTACTGGGAGGTGCTGTTTGTATAAACATGCCTGTGTTAGCCTATCTGCATATGTATAGTAGGTGTGTGAGTGTGTTTACATGTGTAAAATAGGTCTTCCTATATGTATAGAAAGTGAAGGTTCCCGCATAAACCTGGTAAAACCAGGTAAATATTAATAGAGACACAACACAGGGGGTGGGGGAGGTTCATTAAAAATGTCTAGAAATGACTTAACTTACTACTTTATCTATATAAAAAAAATTGGGCAAATTGCACAAATTCATCAAACAGTCACAAAAGCTTGATGAATTTGGTGCAACTTAGAAAAAGATCAGTCCTTTGTTAGTAACCTGACAAATCCTATGATAAAGTATTAATACTGGATTAGAAGAATAAAATGGATCAGACAGATCCCAGAACTCCAATACCCCTGACCCTCTTCTCATAGGATAAATCTATTAAGAGCCAGATAGTTCCAAAAGCAAAGTTGCCGCAATTGGGCTGCCAAATTATAAGAAAAGAAATCCAACCATGGTGGTACAAAACCCCCATCATAAATGGGAACAATAGTTTGGTGTATCTGATGCGGGGCGCTTGTCCTCCATACTAAATCATTGGCAATCAACATTTAGGTAACAAAACAGGAGCAAACACATGTAACACTAAAAGTAATCCAAGTGTCAGGGTGCTGAACACCCTCTCACCACACATGCTGCCCTGGGTGTGATAATAAAAGGGGACTCTGCTTCACACTCCGTTCCACACTCACCTATCACACCAGGCTAGAAAGAAGTGAAGTGACCCCAATATCTGCACATCTACAGAAATACCTGCCACCACCCACAATAGATGAGGCACCGATTTACCCAGACCCCTCACACCTGCATCCTCTGGCACTACACAATGAATCTCTAGCACACACTGGCAAACAAACGGTAACAAAGCTATGCCGTATTTTTCCTCTCGAGGGGATGTATAAGAGCAAGGACAAGCTTATGACATTTTAGATATAATATACAATAAGATGTACAGCGCTTATAGAAAACAAAATGTGATACAAAGACATAAATACAAATAAAATAAAAAGGGAATAAAATAAAGAACAAACCTCTTAAAAGCTTGGATGTGGAGCTCGGCAGGAAGTTGGACAGACTACATCACCAGGCAGGTATCTGACAAAGGGGTCCCTGTCCATCATCCATTTATGTAGGACAGATAACCCTCCCCCTTTTCAAAACCTCCAACCTGAGACCTGGGATGGCTAATTACATGCGCCAAATCAAGAAACATATGACCTGTTTTGGAAATATGCCATACTTCTGGGTGGGTAACTCATATAGGTATGATATGCCAAGCATGTGATGCCAAATGTTTTTACCAGTCTGGGCATACCAAATATGAAGATAAAATCATAATCCCTTCCGTAAATATGTCATTTAATATGTAATTAGGTAAGTATATGAGGGGAGTCATGTAATCCAAATTCTAACTTTATGTCTCAAAATCTCAAATAATAGAACTACATTTAGTGACATCTGATCAGTCAATACTCTAGAGATCCTTAGCAATAATAGTGTAATATATTTAGTGATATAGTAAAAACTCTTATCAAGAGACTGGATCTTATTTTTGCGGCCAAGGCTTCAAAAAGAAAATGAAATAACACAGGACAAAAGGGGCAACCCTGGCGGGAGAGTGGGAGCACAGAGGAGGGAGGATACACCCGACTACCCGTTCCTATCCCGGCTCCAGCACTGGAATAAAGCAGCAACCATTATAATTGACGCCACCCGGCCCCCGGACCTCAATGTACTGGGAGGTGCTGTTTGTATAAACATGCCTGTGTTAGCCTATCTGCAAATGTATAGTAGGTGTGTGAGTGTGTTTACATGTATAGTATACATATAGTAGGTCTTCCTATATGTATAGAAAGGGAAGGTCCCACATAAACCTGGTAAAACCAGGTAAACATTAATAGGGACACAACACAGGGGTGGGGGAGGTTTATTAAAAATGTCTAGAAATGACTTAACTTACTACTTCATCTAGGTAAAAAAAATTGGGCAAATTGCACAAATTCATCAAACAGTCACAAAAGCTTGATGAATTTGGTGCAACTTAGAAAAAGATCAGTCCTTTGTTAGTAACCTGACAAATCCTATGATAAAGTATTAATACTGGATTAGAAGAATAAAATGGATCAGACAGATCCCAGAACTCCAATACCCCTGACCCTCTTCTCATAGGATAAATCTATTAACAGCCAGATAGTTCCAAAAGCAAAGTTGCCGCAATTGGGCTGCCAAATTATAAGAAAAGAAATCCAACCATGGTGGTACAAAACCCCCATCATAAATGGGAACAATAGTTTGGTGTATCTGATGCGGGGCGCTTGTCCTCCATACTAAATCATTGGCAATCAACATTTAGGTAACAAAACAGGAGCAAACACATGTAACACTAAAAGTAATCCAAGTGTCAGGGTGCTGAACACCCTCTCACCACACATGCTGCCCTGGGTGTGATAATAAAAGGGGACTCTGCTTCACACTCCGTTCCACACTCACCTATCACACCAGGCTAGAAAGAAGTGAAGTGACCCCAATATCTGCACATCTACAGAAATACCTGCCACCACCCACAATAGATGAGGCACCGATTTACCCAGACCCCTCACACCTGCATCCTCTGGCACTACACAATGAATCTCTAGCACACACTGGCAAACAAACGGTAACAAAGCTATGCCGTATTTTTCCTCTCGAGGGGATGTATAAGAGCAAGGACAAGCTTATGACATTTTAGATATAATATACAATAAGATGTACAGCGCTTATAGAAAACAAAATGTGATACAAAGACATAAATACAAATAAAATAAAAAGGGAATAAAATAAAGAACAAACCTCTTAAAAGCTTGGATGTGGAGCTCGGCAGGAAGTTGGACAGACTACATCACCAGGCAGGTATCTGACAAAGGGGTCCCTGTCCATCATCCATTTATGTAGGACAGATAACCCTCCCCCTTTTCAAAACCTCCAACCTGAGACCTGGGATGGCTAATTACATGCGCCAAATCAAGAAACATATGACCTGTTTTGGAAATATGCCATACTTCTGGGTGGGTAACTCATATAGGTATGATATGCCAAGCATGTGATGCCAAATGTTTTTACCAGTCTGGGCATACCAAATATGAAGATAAAATCATAATCCCTTCCGTAAATATGTCATTTAATATGTAATTAGGTAAGTATATGAGGGGAGTCATGTAATCCAAATTCTAACTTTATGTCTCAAAATCTCAAATAATAGAACTACATTTAGTGACATCTGATCAGTCAATACTCTAGAGATCCTTAGCAATAACAGTGTAATATATTTAGTGATATAGTAAAAACTCTTATCAAGAGACTGGATCTTATTTTTGCGGCCAAGGCTTCAAAAAGAAAATGAAATAACACAGGACAAAAGGGGCAACCCTGGCGGGAGAGTGGGAGCACAGAGGAGGGAGGAGACGCCCGACTACCCGTTCCTATCCCGGCTCCAGCACTGGAATAAAGCAGCTCAATCCATTTAATAAAATTGCATAAAACTTGACCCAAAACCAGATTTACAGAGCAACCCCAGAGAAATCCTCAATGTACTGGGAGGTGCTGTTTGTATAAACATGCCTGTGTTAGCCTATCTGCAAATGTATAGTAGGTGTGTGAGTGTGTTTACATGTATAGTAAACAATAGAGGTCTTCCTATATGTATAGAAAGTGAAGGTCCCACATAAACCTGGTAAAACCAGGTAAACATTAATAGGGACACAACACAGGGGTGGGGGAGGTTTATTAAAAATGTCTAGAAATGACTTAACTTACTACTTCATCTATGTAAAAAAAATTGGGCAAATTGCACAAATTCATCAAACAGTCACAAAAGCTTGATGAATTTGGTGCAACTTAGAAAAAGATCAGTCCTTTGTTAGAAACCTGACAAATCCTATGATAAAGTATTAATACTGGATTAGAAGAATAAAATGGATCAGACAGATCCCAGAACTCCAATACCCCTGACCCTCTTCTCATAGGATAAATCTATTAAGAGCCAGATAGTTCCAAAAGCAAAGTTGCCGCAATTGGGCTGCCAAATTATAAGAAAAGAAATCCAACCATGGTGGTACAAAACCCCCATCATAAATGGGAACAATAGTTTGGTGTATCTGATGCGGGGCGCTTGTCCTCCATACTAAATCATTGGCAATCAACATTTAGGTAACAAAACAGGAGCAAACACATGTAACACTAAAAGTAATCCAAGTGTCAGGGTGCTGAACACCCTCTCACCACACATGCTGCCCTGGGTGTGATAATAAAAGGGGACTCTGCTTCACACTCCGTTCCACACTCACCTATCACACCAGGCTAGAAAGAAGTGAAGTGACCCCAATATCTGCACATCTACAGAAATACCTGCCACCACCCACAATAGATGAGGCACCGATTTACCCAGACCCCTCACACCTGCATCCTCTGGCACTACACAATGAATCTCTAGCACACACTGGCAAACAAACGGTAACAAAGCTATGCCGTATTTTTCCTCTCGAGGGGATGTATAAGAGCAAGGACAAGCTTATGACATTTTAGATATAATATACAATAAGATGTACAGCGCTTATAGAAAACAAAATGTGATACAAAGACATAAATACAAATAAAATAAAAAGGGAATAAAATAAAGAACAAACCTCTTAAAAGCTTGGATGTGGAGCTCGGCAGGAAGTTGGACAGACTACATCACCAGGCAGGTATCTGACAAAGGGGTCCCTGTCCATCATCCATTTATGTAGGACAGATAACCCTCCCCCTTTTCAAAACCTCCAACCTGAGACCTGGGATGGCTAATTACATGCGCCAAATCAAGAAACATATGACCTGTTTTGGAAATATGCCATACTTCTGGGTGGGTAACTCATATAGGTATGATATGCCAAGCATGTGATGCCAAATGTTTTTACAAGTCTGGGCATACCAAATATGAAGATAAAATCATAATCCCTTCCGTAAATATAGTCATTTAATATGTAATTAGGTAAGTATATGAGGGGAGTCATGTAATCCAAATTCTAACTTTATGTCTCAAAATCTCAAATAATAGAACTACATTTAGTGACATCTGATCAGTCAATACTCTAGAGATCCTTAGCAATAACAGTGTAATATATTTAGTGATATAGTAAAAACTCTTATCAAGAGACTGGATCTTATTTTTGCGGCCAAGGCTTCAAAAAGAAAATGAAATAACACAGGACAAAAGGGGCAACCCTGGCGGGAGAGTGGGAGCACAGAGGAGGGAGGATACACCCGACTACCCGTTCCTATCCCGGCTCCAGCACTGGAATAAAGCAGCTCAATCCATTTAATAAAATTGCATAAACTTGACCCAAAACCAGATTTACAGAGCAACCCCCAGAGAAATCCTCAATGTACTGGGAGGTGCTGTTTGTATAAACATGCCTGTGTTAGCCTATCTGCAAATGTATAGTAGGTGTGTGAGTGTGTTTACATGTAAGTATACATATAGTAGGTCTTCCTATATGTATAGAAAGTGAAGGTCCCACATAAACCTGGTAAAACCAGGTAAACATTAATAGGGACACAACACAGGGGTGGGGGAGGTTTATTAAAAATGTCTAGAAATGACTTAACTTACTACTTCATCTATGTAAAAAAAATTGGGCAAATTGCACAAATTCATCAAACAGTCACAAAAGCTTGATGAATTTGGTGCAACTTAGAAAAAGATCAGTCCTTTGTTAGTAACCTGACAAATCCTATGATAAAGTATTAATACTGGATTAGAAGAATAAAATGGATCAGACAGATCCCAGAACTCCAATACCCCTGACCCTCTTCTCATAGGATAAATCTATTAAGAGCCAGATAGTTCCAAAAGCAAAGTTGCCGCAATTGGGCTGCCAAATTATAAGAAAAGAAATCCAACCATGGTGGTACAAAACCCCCATCATAAATGGGAACAATAGTTTGGTGTATCTGATGCGGGGCGCTTGTCCTCCATACTAAATCATTGGCAATCAACATTTAGGTAACAAAACAGGAGCAAACACATGTAACACTAAAAGTAATCCAAGTGTCAGGGTGCTGAACACCCTCTCACCACACATGCTGCCCTGGGTGTGATAATAAAAGGGGACTCTGCTTCACACTCCGTTCCACACTCACCTATCACACCAGGCTAGAAAGAAGTGAAGTGACCCCAATATCTGCACATCTACAGAAATACCTGCCACCACCCACAATAGATGAGGCACCGATTTACCCAGACCCCTCACACCTGCATCCTCTGGCACTACACAATGAATCTCTAGCACACACTGGCAAACAAACGGTAACAAAGCTATGCCGTATTTTTCCTCTCGAGGGGATGTATAAGAGCAAGGACAAGCTTATGACATTTTAGATATAATATACAATAAGATGTACAGCGCTTATAGAAAACAAAATGTGATACAAAGACATAAATACAAATAAAATAAAAAGGGAATAAAATAAAGAACAAACCTCTTAAAAGCTTGGATGTGGAGCTCGGCAGGAAGTTGGACAGACTACATCACCAGGCAGGTATCTGACAAAGGGGTCCCTGTCCATCATCCATTTATGTAGGACAGATAACCCTCCCCCTTTTCAAAACCTCCAACCTGAGACCTGGGATGGCTAATTACATGCGCCAAATCAAGAAACATATGACCTGTTTTGGAAATATGCCATACTTCTGGGTGGGTAACTCATATAGGTATGATATGCCAAGCATGTGATGCCAAATGTTTTTACCAGTCTGGGCATACCAAATATGAAGATAAAATCATAATCCCTTCCGTAAATATGTCATTTAATATGTAATTAGGTAAGTATATGAGGGGAGTCATGTAATCCAAATTCTAACTTTATGTCTCAAAATCTCAAATAATAGAACTACATTTAGTGACATCTGATCAGTCAATACTCTAGAGATCCTTAGCAATAACAGTGTAATATATTTAGTGATATAGTAAAAACTCTTATCAAGAGACTGGATCTTATTTTTGCGGCCAAGGCTTCAAAAAGAAAATGAAATAACACAGGACAAAAGGGGCAACCCTGGCGGGAGAGTGGGAGCACAGAGGAGGGAGGATACACCCGACTACCCGTTCCTATCCCGGCTCCAGCACTGGAATAAAGCAGCTAATCCATTTAATAAAATTGATAAACTTGACCCAAAACCAGATTTACAGAGCAACCCCCAGGAACCTCAATGTACTGGGAGGTGCTGTTTGTATAAACATGCCTGTGTTAGCCTATCTGCAAATGTATAGTAGGTGTGTGAGTGTGTTTACATGTATAGTATACATATAGTAGGTCTTCCTATATGTATAGAAAGTGAAGGTCCCACATAAACCTGGTAAAACCAGGTAAACATTAATAGGGACACAACACAGGGGTGGGGGAGGTTTATTAAAAATGTCTAGAAATGACTTAACTTACTACTTCATCTATGTAAAAAAAAATGGGCAAATTGCACAAATTCATCAAACAGTCACAAAAGCTTGATGAATTTGGTGCAACTTAGAAAAAGATCAGTCCTTTGTTAGTAACCTGACAAATCCTATGATAAAGTATTAATACTGGATTAGAAGAATAAAATGGATCAGACAGATCCCAGAACTCCAATACCCCTGACCCTCTTCTCATAGGATAAATCTATTAACAGCCAGATAGTTCCAAAAGCAAAGTTGCCGCAATTGGGCTGCCAAATTATAAGAAAAGAAATCCAACCATGGTGGTACAAAACCCCCATCATAAATGGGAACAATAGTTTGGTGTATCTGATGCGGGGCGCTTGTCCTCCATACTAAATCATTGGCAATCAACATTTAGGTAACAAAACAGGAGCAAACACATGTAACACTAAAAGTAATCCAAGTGTCAGGGTGCTGAACACCCTCTCACCACACATGCTGCCCTGGGTGTGATAATAAAAGGGGACTCTGCTTCACACTCCGTTCCACACTCACCTATCACACCAGGCTAGAAAGAAGTGAAGTGACCCCAATATCTGCACATCTACAGAAATACCTGCCACCACCCACAATAGATGAGGCACCGATTTACCCAGACCCCTCACACCTGCATCCTCTGGCACTACACAATGAATCTCTAGCACACACTGGCAAACAAACGGTAACAAAGCTATGCCGTATTTTTCCTCTCGAGGGGATGTATAAGAGCAAGGACAAGCTTATGACATTTTAGATATAATATACAATAAGATGTACAGCGCTTATAGAAAACAAAATGTGATACAAAGACATAAATACAAATAAAATAAAAAGGGAATAAAATAAAGAACAAACCTCTTAAAAGCTTGGATGTGGAGCTCGGCAGGAAGTTGGACAGACTACATCACCAGGCAGGTATCTGACAAAGGGGTCCCTGTCCATCATCCATTTATGTAGGACAGATAACCCTCCCCCTTTTCAAAACCTCCAACCTGAGACCTGGGATGGCTAATTACATGCGCCAAATCAAGAAACATATGACCTGTTTTGGAAATATGCCATACTTCTGGGTGGGTAACTCATATAGGTATGATATGCCAAGCATGTGATGCCAAATGTTTTTACCAGTCTGGGCATACCAAATATGAAGATAAAATCATAATCCCTTCCGTAAATATGTCATTTAATATGTAATTAGGTAAGTATATGAGGGGAGTCATGTAATCCAAATTCTAACTTTATGTCTCAAAATCTCAAATAATAGAACTACATTTAGTGACATCTGATCAGTCAATACTCTAGAGATCCTTAGCAATAACAGTGTAATATATTTAGTGATATAGTAAAAACTCTTATCAAGAGACTGGATCTTATTTTTGCGGCCAAGGCTTCAAAAAGAAAATGAAATAACACAGGACAAAAGGGGCAACCCTGGCGGGAGAGTGGGAGCACAGAGGAGGGAGGATACACCCGACTACCCGTTCCTATCCCGGCTCCAGCACTGGAATAAAGCAGCTCAATCCATTTAATAAAATTGCATAAACTTGACCAAAACCAGATTTACAGAGCAACCCCCAGAGAAATCCTCAATGTACTGGGAGGTGCTGTTTGTATAAACATGCCTGTGTTAGCCTATCTGCAAATGTATAGTAGGTGTGTGAGTGTGTTTACATGTATAGTATACATATAGTAGGTCTTCCTATATGTATAGAAAGTGAAGGTCCCACATAAACCTGGTAAAACCAGGTAAACATTAATAGGGACACAACACAGGGGTGGGGGAGGTTTATTAAAAATGTCTAGAAATGACTTAACTTACTACTTCATCTATGTAAAAAAAATTGGGCAAATTGCACAAATTCATCAAACAGTCACAAAAGCTTGATGAATTTGGTGCAACTTAGAAAAAGATCAGTCCTTTGTTAGAAACCTGACAAATCCTATGATAAAGTATTAATACTGGATTAGAAGAATAAAATGGATCAGACAGATCCCAGAACTCCAATACCCCTGACCCTCTTCTCATAGGATAAATCTATTAAGAGCCAGATAGTTCCAAAAGCAAAGTTGCCGCAATTGGGCTGCCAAATTATAAGAAAAGAAATCCAACCATGGTGGTACAAAACCCCCATCATAAATGGGAACAATAGTTTGGTGTATCTGATGCGGGGCGCTTGTCCTCCATACTAAATCATTGGCAATCAACATTTAGGTAACAAAACAGGAGCAAACACATGTAACACTAAAAGTAATCCAAGTGTCAGGGTGCTGAACACCCTCTCACCACACATGCTGCCCTGGGTGTGATAATAAAAGGGGACTCTGCTTCACACTCCGTTCCACACTCACCTATCACACCAGGCTAGAAAGAAGTGAAGTGACCCCAATATCTGCACATCTACAGAAATACCTGCCACCACCCACAATAGATGAGGCACCGATTTACCCAGACCCCTCACACCTGCATCCTCTGGCACTACACAATGAATCTCTAGCACACACTGGCAAACAAACGGTAACAAAGCTATGCCGTATTTTTCCTCTCGAGGGGATGTATAAGAGCAAGGACAAGCTTATGACATTTTAGATATAATATACAATAAGATGTACAGCGCTTATAGAAAACAAAATGTGATACAAAGACATAAATACAAATAAAATAAAAAGGGAATAAAATAAAGAACAAACCTCTTAAAAGCTTGGATGTGGAGCTCGGCAGGAAGTTGGACAGACTACATCACCAGGCAGGTATCTGACAAAGGGGTCCCTGTCCATCATCCATTTATGTAGGACAGATAACCCTCCCCCTTTTCAAAACCTCCAACCTGAGACCTGGGATGGCTAATTACATGCGCCAAATCAAGAAACATATGACCTGTTTTGGAAATATGCCATACTTCTGGGTGGGTAACTCATATAGGTATGATATGCCAAGCATGTGATGCCAAATGTTTTTACCAGTCTGGGCATACCAAATATGAAGATAAAATCATAATCCCTTCCGTAAATATGTCATTTAATATGTAATTAGGTAAGTATATGAGGGGAGTCATGTAATCCAAATTCTAACTTTATGTCTCAAAATCTCAAATAATAGAACTACATTTAGTGACATCTGATCAGTCAATACTCTAGAGATCCTTAGCAATAACAGTGTAATATATTTAGTGATATAGTAAAAACTCTTATCAAGAGACTGGATCTTATTTTTGCGGCCAAGGCTTCAAAAAGAAAATGAAATAACACAGGACAAAAGGGGCAACCCTGGCGGGAGAGTGGGAGCACAGAGGAGGGAGGATACACCCGACTACCCGTTCCTATCCCGGCTCCAGCACTGGAATAAAGCAGCTAATCCATTTAATAAAATTGCATAAACTTGACCAAAACCAGATTTACAGAGCAACCCCCAGAAACCTCAATGTACTGGGAGGTGCTGTTTGTATAAACATGCCTGTGTTAGCCTATCTGCAAATGTATAGTAGGTGTGTGAGTGTGTTTACATGTATAGTATACATATAGTAGGTCTTCCTATATGTATAGAAAGGGAAGGTCCCACATAAACCTGGTAAAACCAGGTAAACATTAATAGGGACACAACACAGGGGTGGGGGAGGTTTATTAAAAATGTCTAGAAATGACTTAACTTACTACTTCATCTATGTAAAAAAAATTGGGCAAATTGCACAAATTCATCAAACAGTCACAAAAGCTTGATGAATTTGGTGCAACTTAGAAAAAGATCAGTCCTTTGTTAGAAACCTGACAAATCCTATGATAAAGTATTAATACTGGATTAGAAGAATAAAATGGATCAGACAGATCCCAGAACTCCAATACCCCTGACCCTCTTCTCATAGGATAAATCTATTAACAGCCAGATAGTTCCAAAAGCAAAGTTGCCGCAATTGGGCTGCCAAATTATAAGAAAAGAAATCCAACCATGGTGGTACAAAACCCCCATCATAAATGGGAACAATAGTTTGGTGTATCTGATGCGGGGCGCTTGTCCTCCATACTAAATCATTGGCAATCAACATTTAGGTAACAAAACAGGAGCAAACACATGTAACACTAAAAGTAATCCAAGTGTCAGGGTGCTGAACACCCTCTCACCACACATGCTGCCCTGGGTGTGATAATAAAAGGGGACTCTGCTTCACACTCCGTTCCACACTCACCTATCACACCAGGCTAGAAAGAAGTGAAGTGACCCCAATATCTGCACATCTACAGAAATACCTGCCACCACCCACAATAGATGAGGCACCGATTTACCCAGACCCCTCACACCTGCATCCTCTGGCACTACACAATGAATCTCTAGCACACACTGGCAAACAAACGGTAACAAAGCTATGCCGTATTTTTCCTCTCGAGGGGATGTATAAGAGCAAGGACAAGCTTATGACATTTTAGATATAATATACAATAAGATGTACAGCGCTTATAGAAAACAAAATGTGATACAAAGACATAAATACAAATAAAATAAAAAGGGAATAAAATAAAGAACAAACCTCTTAAAAGCTTGGATGTGGAGCTCGGCAGGAAGTTGGACAGACTACATCACCAGGCAGGTATCTGACAAAGGGGTCCCTGTCCATCATCCATTTATGTAGGACAGATAACCCTCCCCCTTTTCAAAACCTCCAACCTGAGACCTGGGATGGCTAATTACATGCGCCAAATCAAGAAACATATGACCTGTTTTGGAAATATGCCATACTTCTGGGTGGGTAACTCATATAGGTATGATATGCCAAGCATGTGATGCCAAATGTTTTTACCAGTCTGGGCATACCAAATATGAAGATAAAATCATAATCCCTTCCGTAAATATGTCATTTAATATGTAATTAGGTAAGTATATGAGGGGAGTCATGTAATCCAAATTCTAACTTTATGTCTCAAAATCTCAAATAATAGAACTACATTTAGTGACATCTGATCAGTCAATACTCTAGAGATCCTTAGCAATAACAGTGTAATATATTTAGTGATATAGTAAAAACTCTTATCAAGAGACTGGATCTTATTTTTGCGGCCAAGGCTTCAAAAAGAAAATGAAATAACACAGGACAAAAGGGGCAACCCTGGCGGGAGAGTGGGAGCACAGAGGAGGGAGGATACACCCGACTACCCGTTCCTATCCCGGCTCCAGCACTGGAATAAAGCAGCTCAACCATTTAATAAAATTGATAACTTGACCAAAACCAGATTTCAGAGCCCCCCAGGACCTCAATGTACTGGGAGGTGCTGTTTGTATAAACATGCCTGTGTTAGCCTATCTGCAAATGTATAGTAGGTGTGTGAGTGTGTTTACATGTATAGTATACATAAGTAGGTCTTCCTATATGTATAGAAAGTGAAGGTCCCACATAAACCTGGTAAAACCAGGTAAACATTAATAGGGACACAACACAGGGGTGGGGGAGGTTTATTAAAAATGTCTAGAAATGACTTAACTTACTACTTCATCTATGTAAAAAAAAATTGGGCAAATTGCACAAATTCATCAAACAGTCACAAAAGCTTGATGAATTTGGTGCAACTTAGAAAAAGATCAGTCCTTTGTTAGAAACCTGACAAATCCTATGATAAAGTATTAATACTGGATTAGAAGAATAAAATGGATCAGACAGATCCCAGAACTCCAATACCCCTGACCCTCTTCTCATAGGATAAATCTATTAACAGCCAGATAGTTCCAAAAGCAAAGTTGCCGCAATTGGGCTGCCAAATTATAAGAAAAGAAATCCAACCATGGTGGTACAAAACCCCCATCATAAATGGGAACAATAGTTTGGTGTATCTGATGCGGGGCGCTTGTCCTCCATACTAAATCATTGGCAATCAACATTTAGGTAACAAAACAGGAGCAAACACATGTAACACTAAAAGTAATCCAAGTGTCAGGGTGCTGAACACCCTCTCACCACACATGCTGCCCTGGGTGTGATAATAAAAGGGGACTCTGCTTCACACTCCGTTCCACACTCACCTATCACACCAGGCTAGAAAGAAGTGAAGTGACCCCAATATCTGCACATCTACAGAAATACCTGCCACCACCCACAATAGATGAGGCACCGATTTACCCAGACCCCTCACACCTGCATCCTCTGGCACTACACAATGAATCTCTAGCACACACTGGCAAACAAACGGTAACAAAGCTATGCCGTATTTTTCCTCTCGAGGGGATGTATAAGAGCAAGGACAAGCTTATGACATTTTAGATATAATATACAATAAGATGTACAGCGCTTATAGAAAACAAAATGTGATACAAAGACATAAATACAAATAAAATAAAAAGGGAATAAAATAAAGAACAAACCTCTTAAAAGCTTGGATGTGGAGCTCGGCAGGAAGTTGGACAGACTACATCACCAGGCAGGTATCTGACAAAGGGGTCCCTGTCCATCATCCATTTATGTAGGACAGATAACCCTCCCCCTTTTCAAAACCTCCAACCTGAGACCTGGGATGGCTAATTACATGCGCCAAATCAAGAAACATATGACCTGTTTTGGAAATATGCCATACTTCTGGGTGGGTAACTCATATAGGTATGATATGCCAAGCATGTGATGCCAAATGTTTTTACCAGTCTGGGCATACCAAATATGAAGATAAAATCATAATCCCTTCCGTAAATATGTCATTTAATATGTAATTAGGTAAGTATATGAGGGGAGTCATGTAATCCAAATTCTAACTTTATGTCTCAAAATCTCAAATAATAGAACTACATTTAGTGACATCTGATCAGTCAATACTCTAGAGATCCTTAGCAATAACAGTGTAATATATTTAGTGATATAGTAAAAACTCTTATCAAGAGACTGGATCTTATTTTTGCGGCCAAGGCTTCAAAAAGAAAATGAAATAACACAGGACAAAAGGGGCAACCCTGGCGGGAGAGTGGGAGCACAGAGGAGGGAGGATACACCCGACTACCCGTTCCTATCCCGGCTCCAGCACTGGAATAAAGCAGCTAACCATTTAATAAAATTGATAACTTGACCAAACCAGATCAGAGCACCCCCAGGAACCTCAATGTACTGGGAGGTGCTGTTTGTATAAACATGCCTGTGTTAGCCTATCTGCAAATGTATAGTAGGTGTGTGAGTGTGTTTACATGTATAGTATACATATAGTAGGTCTTCCTATATGTATAGAAAGGGAAGGTCCCACATAAACCTGGTAAAACCAGGTAAACATTAATAGGGACACAACACAGGGGTGGGGGAGGTTTATTAAAAATGTCTAGAAATGACTTAACTTACTACTTCATCTATGTAAAAAAAATTGGGCAAATTGCACAAATTCATCAAACAGTCACAAAAGCTTGATGAATTTGGTGCAACTTAGAAAAAGATCAGTCCTTTGTTAGAAACCTGACAAATCCTATGATAAAGTATTAATACTGGATTAGAAGAATAAAATGGATCAGACAGATCCCAGAACTCCAATACCCCTGACCCTCTTCTCATAGGATAAATCTATTAACAGCCAGATAGTTCCAAAAGCAAAGTTGCCGCAATTGGGCTGCCAAATTATAAGAAAAAGAAATCCAACCATGGTGGTACAAAACCCCCATCATAAATGGGAACAATAGTTTGGTGTATCTGATGCGGGGCGCTTGTCCTCCATACTAAATCATTGGCAATCAACATTTAGGTAACAAAACAGGAGCAAACACATGTAACACTAAAAGTAATCCAAGTGTCAGGGTGCTGAACACCCTCTCACCACACATGCTGCCCTGGGTGTGATAATAAAAGGGGACTCTGCTTCACACTCCGTTCCACACTCACCTATCACACCAGGCTAGAAAGAAGTGAAGTGACCCCAATATCTGCACATCTACAGAAATACCTGCCACCACCCACAATAGATGAGGCACCGATTTACCCAGACCCCTCACACCTGCATCCTCTGGCACTACACAATGAATCTCTAGCACACACTGGCAAACAAACGGTAACAAAGCTATGCCGTATTTTTCCTCTCGAGGGGATGTATAAGAGCAAGGACAAGCTTATGACATTTTAGATATAATATACAATAAGATGTACAGCGCTTATAGAAAACAAAATGTGATACAAAGACATAAATACAAATAAAATAAAAAGGGAATAAAATAAAGAACAAACCTCTTAAAAGCTTGGATGTGGAGCTCGGCAGGAAGTTGGACAGACTACATCACCAGGCAGGTATCTGACAAAGGGGTCCCTGTCCATCATCCATTTATGTAGGACAGATAACCCTCCCCCTTTTCAAAACCTCCAACCTGAGACCTGGGATGGCTAATTACATGCGCCAAATCAAGAAACATATGACCTGTTTTGGAAATATGCCATACTTCTGGGTGGGTAACTCATATAGGTATGATATGCCAAGCATGTGATGCCAAATGTTTTTACCAGTCTGGGCATACCAAATATGAAGATAAAATCATAATCCCTTCCGTAAATATGTCATTTGATATGTAATTAGGTAAGTATATGAGGGGAGTCATGTAATCCAAATTCTAACTTTATGTCTCAAAATCTCAAATAATAGAACTACATTTAGTGACATCTGATCAGTCAATACTCTAGAGATCCTTAGCAATAACAGTGTAATATATTTAGTGATATAGTAAAAACTCTTATCAAGAGACTGGATCTTATTTTTGCGGCCAAGGCTTCAAAAAGAAAATGAAATAACACAGGACAAAAGGGGCAACCCTGGCGGGAGAGTGGGAGCACAGAGGAGGGAGGATACACCCGACTACCCGTTCCTATCCCGGCTCCAGCACTGGAATAAAGCAGCTCAATCCATTTAATAAAATTGCATAAACTTGACCCAAAACCAGATTTACAGAGCAACCCCCAGAGAAATCCTCAATGTACTGGGAGGTGCTGTTTGTATAAACATGCCTGTGTTAGCCTATCTGCAAATGTATAGTAGGTGTGTGAGTGTGTTTACATGTATAGTATACATATAGGGTCTTCCTATATGTATAGAAAGTGAAGGTCCCACATAAACCTGGTAAAACCAGGTAAACATTAATAGGGACACAACACAGGGGTGGGGGAGGTTTATTAAAAATGTCTAGAAATGACTTAACTTACTACTTCATCTATGTAAAAAAAAATTGGGCAAATTGCACAAATTCATCAAACAGTCACAAAAGCTTGATGAATTTGGTGCAACTTAGAAAAAGATCAGTCCTTTGTTAGTAACCTGACAAATCCTATGATAAAGTATTAATACTGGATTAGAAGAATAAAATGGATCAGACAGATCCCAGAACTCCAATACCCCTGACCCTCTTCTCATAGGATAAATCTATTAAGAGCCAGATAGTTCCAAAAGCAAAGTTGCCGCAATTGGGCTGCCAAATTATAAGAAAAGAAATCCAACCATGGTGGTACAAAACCCCCATCATAAATGGGAACAATAGTTTGGTGTATCTGATGCGGGGCGCTTGTCCTCCATACTAAATCATTGGCAATCAACATTTAGGTAACAAAACAGGAGCAAACACATGTAACACTAAAAGTAATCCAAGTGTCAGGGTGCTGAACACCCTCTCACCACACATGCTGCCCTGGGTGTGATAATAAAAGGGGACTCTGCTTCACACTCCGTTCCACACTCACCTATCACACCAGGCTAGAAAGAAGTGAAGTGACCCCAATATCTGCACATCTACAGAAATACCTGCCACCACCCACAATAGATGAGGCACCGATTTACCCAGACCCCTCACACCTGCATCCTCTGGCACTACACAATGAATCTCTAGCACACACTGGCAAACAAACGGTAACAAAGCTATGCCGTATTTTTCCTCTCGAGGGGATGTATAAGAGCAAGGACAAGCTTATGACATTTTAGATATAATATACAATAAGATGTACAGCGCTTATAGAAAACAAAATGTGATACAAAGACATAAATACAAATAAAATAAAAAGGGAATAAAATAAAGAACAAACCTCTTAAAAGCTTGGATGTGGAGCTCGGCAGGAAGTTGGACAGACTACATCACCAGGCAGGTATCTGACAAAGGGGTCCCTGTCCATCATCCATTTATGTAGGACAGATAACCCTCCCCCTTTTCAAAACCTCCAACCTGAGACCTGGGATGGCTAATTACATGCGCCAAATCAAGAAACATATGACCTGTTTTGGAAATATGCCATACTTCTGGGTGGGTAACTCATATAGGTATGATATGCCAAGCATGTGATGCCAAATGTTTTTACAAGTCTGGGCATACCAAATATGAAGATAAAATCATAATCCCTTCCGTAAATATGTCATTTGATATGTAATTAGGTAAGTATATGAGGGGAGTCATGTAATCCAAATTCTAACTTTATGTCTCAAAATCTCAAATAATAGAACTACATTTAGTGACATCTGGTCAGTCAATACTCTAGAGATCCTTAGTAATAACAGTGTAATATATTTAGTGATATAGTAAAAACTCTTATCAAGAGACTGGATCTTATTTTTGCGGCCAAGGCTTCAAAAAGAAAATGAAATAACACAGGACAAAAGGGGCAACCCTGGCGGGAGAGTGGGAGCACAGAGGAGGGAGGATACACCCGACTACCCGTTCCTATCCCGGCTCCAGCACTGGAATAAAGCAGCTTAATCCATTTAATAAAATTGCATAAAACTTGACCCAAAACCAGATTTACAGAGCAACCCCCAGAGAAATCCTCAATGTACTGGGAGGTGCTGTTTGTATAAACATGCCTGTGTTAGCCTATCTGCAAATGTATAGTAGGTGTGTGAGTGTGTTTACATGTGTAGATACATAGTAGGTCTTCCTATATGTATAGAAAGTGAAGGTCCCACATAAACCTGGTAAAACCAGGTAAACATTAATAGGGACACAACACAGGGGTGGGGGAGGTTTATTAAAAATGTCTAGAAATGACTTAACTTACTACTTCATCTATGTAAAAAAAATTGGGCAAATTGCACAAATTCATCAAACAGTCACAAAAGCTTGATGAATTTGGTGCAACTTAGAAAAAGATCAGTCCTTTGTTAGTAAACCTGACAAATCCTATGATAAAGTATTAATACTGGATTAGAAGAATAAAATGGATCAGACAGATCCCAGAACTCCAATACCCCTGACCCTCTTCTCATAGGATAAATCTATTAAGAGCCAGATAGTTCCAAAAGCAAAGTTGCCGCAATTGGGCTGCCAAATTATAAGAAAAGAAATCCAACCATGGTGGTACAAAACCCCCATCATAAATGGGAACAATAGTTTGGTGTATCTGATGCGGGGCGCTTGTCCTCCATACTAAATCATTGGCAATCAACATTTAGGTAACAAAACAGGAGCAAACACATGTAACACTAAAAGTAATCCAAGTGTCAGGGTGCTGAACACCCTCTCACCACACATGCTGCCCTGGGTGTGATAATAAAAGGGGACTCTGCTTCACACTCCGTTCCACACTCACCTATCACACCAGGCTAGAAAGAAGTGAAGTGACCCCAATATCTGCACATCTACAGAAATACCTGCCACCACCCACAATAGATGAGGCACCGATTTACCCAGACCCCTCACACCTGCATCCTCTGGCACTACACAATGAATCTCTAGCACACACTGGCAAACAAACGGTAACAAAGCTATGCCGTATTTTTCCTCTCGAGGGGATGTATAAGAGCAAGGACAAGCTTATGACATTTTAGATATAATATACAATAAGATGTACAGCGCTTATAGAAAACAAAATGTGATACAAAGACATAAATACAAATAAAATAAAAAGGGAATAAAATAAAGAACAAACCTCTTAAAAGCTTGGATGTGGAGCTCGGCAGGAAGTTGGACAGACTACATCACCAGGCAGGTATCTGACAAAGGGGTCCCTGTCCATCATCCATTTATGTAGGACAGATAACCCTCCCCCTTTTCAAAACCTCCAACCTGAGACCTGGGATGGCTAATTACATGCGCCAAATCAAGAAACATATGACCTGTTTTGGAAATATGCCATACTTCTGGGTGGGTAACTCATATAGGTATGATATGCCAAGCATGTGATGCCAAATGTTTTTACCAGTCTGGGCATACCAAATATGAAGATAAAATCATAATCCCTTCCGTAAATATGTCATTTGATATGTAATTAGGTAAGTATATGAGGGGAGTCATGTAATCCAAATTCTAACTTTATGTCTCAAAATCTCAAATAATAGAACTACATTTAGTGACATCTGATCAGTCAATACTCTAGAGATCCTTAGCAATAACAGTGTAATATATTTAGTGATATAGTAAAAACTCTTATCAAGAGACTGGATCTTATTTTTGCGGCCAAGGCTTCAAAAAGAAAATGAAATAACACAGGACAAAAGGGGCAACCCTGGCGGGAGAGTGGGAGCACAGAGGAGGGAGGATACACCCGACTACCCGTTCCTATCCCGGCTCCAGCACTGGAATAAAGCAGCTCAATCCATTTAATAAAATTGAATAAACTTGAACCAAAACCAGATTTACAGAGCAACCCCCAGAGAAATCCTCAATGTACTGGGAGGTGCTGTTTGTATAAACATGCCTGTGTTAGCCTATCTGCAAATGTATAGTAGGTGTGTGAGTGTGTTTACATGTATAGTATACATATAGTAGGTCTTCCTATATGTATAGAAAGGGAAGGTCCCACATAAACCTGGTAAAACCAGGTAAACATTAATAGGGACACAACACAGGGGTGGGGGAGGTTTATTAAAAATGTCTAGAAATGACTTAACTTACTACTTCATCTATGTAAAAAAAATTGGGCAAATTGCACAAATTCATCAAACAGTCACAAAAGCTTGATGAATTTGGTGCAACTTAGAAAAAGATCAGTCCTTTGTTAGTAACCTGACAAATCCTATGATAAAGTATTAATACTGGATTAGAAGAATAAAATGGATCAGACAGATCCCAGAACTCCAATACCCCTGACCCTCTTCTCATAGGATAAATCTATTAAGAGCCAGATAGTTCCAAAAGCAAAGTTGCCGCAATTGGGCTGCCAAATTATAAGAAAAGAAATCCAACCATGGTGGTACAAAACCCCCATCATAAATGGGAACAATAGTTTGGTGTATCTGATGCGGGGCGCTTGTCCTCCATACTAAATCATTGGCAATCAACATTTAGGTAACAAAACAGGAGCAAACACATGTAACACTAAAAGTAATCCAAGTGTCAGGGTGCTGAACACCCTCTCACCACACATGCTGCCCTGGGTGTGATAATAAAAGGGGACTCTGCTTCACACTCCGTTCCACACTCACCTATCACACCAGGCTAGAAAGAAGTGAAGTGACCCCAATATCTGCACATCTACAGAAATACCTGCCACCACCCACAATAGATGAGGCACCGATTTACCCAGACCCCTCACACCTGCATCCTCTGGCACTACACAATGAATCTCTAGCACACACTGGCAAACAAACGGTAACAAAGCTATGCCGTATTTTTCCTCTCGAGGGGATGTATAAGAGCAAGGACAAGCTTATGACATTTTAGATATAATATACAATAAGATGTACAGCGCTTATAGAAAACAAAATGTGATACAAAGACATAAATACAAATAAAATAAAAAGGGAATAAAATAAAGAACAAACCTCTTAAAAGCTTGGATGTGGAGCTCGGCAGGAAGTTGGACAGACTACATCACCAGGCAGGTATCTGACAAAGGGGTCCCTGTCCATCATCCATTTATGTAGGACAGATAACCCTCCCCCTTTTCAAAACCTCCAACCTGAGACCTGGGCTGGCTAATTACATGCGCCAAATCAAGAAACATATGACCTGTTTTGGAAATATGCCATACTTCTGGGTGGGTAACTCATATAGGTATGATATGCCAAGCATGTGATGCCAAATGTTTTTACAAGTCTGGGCATACCAAATATGAAGATAAAATCATAATCCCTTCCGTAAATATATGTCATTAAATATGTAATTAGGTAGTATGGGGGGGAGTCATCTAATCCAAATTCTAACTTTATGTCTCAAAGTCCCAAATAATAGAACTACATTTAGTGACATCTGGTCAGTCAATACTCTAGAGATCTTTAGTAATAACATTGTAATATATTTAGTGATATAGTAAAAACTCTTATCAAGAGACTGGATCTTATTTTTGCGGCCAAGGCTTCAAAAAGAAAATGAAATAACAGAGGACAAAAGGGGCAACCCTGGCGGGAGAGTGGGAGCACAGAGGAGGGAGGAGACGCCCGACTACCCTTTCCTATCCCGGCTCCAGCACTGGAATAAAGCAGCTTAATCCATTTAATAAAATTGCATAAAACTTGACCTAAAACCAGATTTACAGAGAAAACCCCAGAGAAATCCTCAATGTACTGGGAGGTGCTGTTTGTATAAACATGCCTGTGTTAGCCTATCTGCATATGTATAGTAGGTGTGTGAGTGTGTTTACATGTGTAAAATAGGTCTTCCTATATGTATAGAAAGTGAAGGTTCCGCATAAACCTGGTAAAACCAGGTAAATATTAATAGAGACACAACACAGGGGGTGGGGGAGGTTCATTAAAAATGTCTAGAAATGACTTAACTTACTACTTTATCTATATAAAAAAAATTGGGCAAATTTTACAAATTCATCAAACAGTCACGAAATCTTGATGAATTTGGTGCAATTTAGAAAAAGATCAGTCCTTTATTAGAAACCTGACAAATCCTATGATAAAGTATTAATACTGGATTAGAAGAATAAAATGGATCAGACAGATCCCAGAACTCCAACACCCCTGACCCTCTTCTCATAGGATAAATCTATTGTGGTAATTTGGGGGGGATTAGCCTCAAAGGCGGCAGACTCCTGGGCCCGACAGCGGTGTTGGTGGTACTGGGCGCCGGATTCAGACGGTGCTAGTGTAAAGTAAATGGCTTTATTTCAGCTTTAAAGGTGGAACATAACAAAACAAAAACAGCCTGGGCCACAGTTAGGACACTAACTCACTGCTTGACCCCTATCTATCCTCTGGGGCAACAAGCAGCCTGACTCATGCTCCGCTCGAGCCAAAAGTCCTCTTTTGGAACCCAGTCCTCCCGGCACAAACCACCTGTCTGTCCTTGGCTGGTTCCGTACTCCCTGCTTCCTGCAGGTCTCGACAACAACTCTGCTGCTGTGTCCACTCCCTCTGGAGTTACGCCCCACCCATAGGTGTGGCTGAGGGCCTTTTCAGGCCTGGCCCTGGGTCGCTCAATAGCGCCCTCAGGGGTCACACACTCACATACCCTCCCCCTCAGTTCACTACCCATGGGGTGAGCTACAATGGGACGAGACATACTATGTCGTAGTCCCTCTTCAACCATGTATACCTGTCCTGTGATTGTCCACATGTCTCAATCTGGCGGTCTCATTTTCCAAATTCCGGCTACTCGACATTTCCGGTTTCTCCGTCCTTCAAATGCTACGCCAAGATCCTGGCCATTCTTTACAAAAGCAAGTTTTTCTTCATCACCTTCAAAATTCGCCATACAGGAGATCACATCATTTTCATCATGTTTCTCGACATAATCTTCAGCCACCCCATCGCATGACTTTGAGCCCTTTAGTGAATAGCCGTAGGAATTTTCATCTTCACTTCTGCATGCAAATGACGACTGCTCAGTCTCTGCACTAGAACCTCTACCACGGTTACTTCCACTAGTTAGGGACATAGCAACATTGTATCTCAGACTCTTCTTGTTGCTAATAGCATCAGGCGGTAAAACGATTTCTGCCTCTTCTCTTCTTTTTGGGTTGACTGTATTACTCCCTGACTCCCACTTCACAGATAACATGGAGTCATTATTCACCATTTGTCCACCAGACATTTGGCTATAGACAGGCACAGCAACAGCATTATCCACAATGGCTTCAGACACTTTATCTGTTGGGACGACATACGCGTGGTCAGTCTTCTTACGGACTCTTGTTCCACACTTTTGATGACCCTTCACCTTATTTACCATCTCACAGCCCTCGTAGCTCTGGACCTCATTGGTTTGAAGCTGGACCCACTCTGTCCCAGGCAGTGTGTGACCAATCACAGTTTCTTCTTCTGTTGGACCTTCTTTGGCCTCCTTACATTTTGTAGGAATTCCACCTTTAGCAGCATCTTCCTGGGGAACTATACCATCCACTTGACGTTTTACAGAATCACGTGGTTCCATCCTAATCGGATCATTGGTATCAACACCAGTGGACAGTTCACTCATGTCTGTCTGCCTTAATGGTTCTCCTTTCTCTGCCTCTATGCTGGCAGCTTTCTCCAATTCTAACGCCTTCTGTAGCGCACAAATCTCTGATTCCAGCTCCAGAACTTTCTTTGCAACCACACTCTTCTGAGCAACCTCCGCCTGAGTTTTTACTAGTGCACCTTGCAGCTCTGATTCTTTAGAGGTTAACAGGCTCTGCAGCGAGTCTTTCTCAGCTTCTAGTGCTGCTAGCTTTGAAGATAGTGCAGATGCCGACTGTTCAGTATTGGATAAAGACTGCTGCAATCGATCCTCTTCTTCTCTTTTTAACTGTTCTATCTGAAAAGTGTGCTCTTCCAACTTTTCCTCTTCCACCTTACAATCCTTATCCTTTTGATTTTTGCCATCACCACCAAAGCTTAGAAGTTTAGGAGACATAGTCAGCTTGCTTTCCTCTTTGTTTGAGAAACAGACCCCCCCCCCCCCCCCCCCCCCCCCCCAACCCCGGTTCCTTATCCTGGCCTTGTTGGCCTTTCACGCCGCCTCCCGCCTGTTTTTCTCGGTCTTCGGCCCCGGTCATCCCCGGCTGGCCCCCTCCGGTCTCTTTTGTCCCTCCTTCGCGGGGACCCCCCGGTCTTGCCCCCTGTATCACGTGTCCGGCCGTCCCCTCTCCCTGTGGTTTCGGGCTGCCCCTCCCCCTCCTCGGCTCCATCCAACGTACAACGACCCGCCCTGTCGCCCCCTGCCCCTTCCGCCGCACCCCCCCCCCCCCCCCCCCCCCGCCTGGCCTCCGCTCCGCGGGCCTCGTTGGGGGGGCGTCCCCCCTTTCCTTTGGCGGTGTGCTTGTTTCTTCCTCTCTTCCCCCTCCTCTCGGCCCCTCCGCTCCCCCCCTGCGCTTCTGTCCTCCTCTTCTTCGCGCGGCCCCCCCGCGCCCCCCCACCCCCCCAAAACCCCCCCGACCTGTTTACGGGAAAGGAACGAACCATCCTCTCCGGGGCCCCCGCCTGCCCCCCCCCCCCCGGGCCTCTGCCCTCCCCCCCGGCGCTCTTCCCTGCCCCCGCCTGTCCGTCTTCCTGCCCCTCCCTGCCCCTTCCTCCTGTCCTCTCCCCTGTCCCCCGGCCGCTTGTCCCGGCCCCTCCCCCCCTGCCCCGCTCCGTCCTTCTGTGCCCCCCATTCCCCCCCCTCCCTTTCCGCGCCGTGTGTCCTCTTCCCCTGCCCCTGCGGCCCCTTGCCCGTTGCCTTTTTGTCCGCCCCCCTCCTTGCCTGCCCGCCGCTCCGCCCTTCTTTCGCCCGGCCTCCTCTGCCCCTTCGCTCCCCCCCTTCCTCTCGTTTCCTGCCTTCTCCCCCCTCCTCCCCTCCGCCCTTGTCTTTCCCGGTGCCGGGCCCTCCTTCTGTCCCTGCTTTTCGCCCGTCCCTTTCTGGGCTGTCCCTTCCCTTCCCCCCCGGAGCCCCGGGCCCCACACCCCCCCCCCTGGAAACGAGACAAAGAATCAGCAACGTCATTTTTACCCCCGGCTGCCTGCCCCCCCTGCTTCGCCCCCTCTCGCTCCTTGTCTGGAGGACCTCACTTTTTGGCCCCCTCTGTTTCCTCCTCTTTTTATCCTGGCGCCCCCCCCTTGCCCCCTTCGGTCTCTCGTCTTCCGCGTCGCCTTGTTCCGCCCCGCGGCCCCCCCCTCCCCCTGTTGGCCCCCCGTGGCCCCCTGCCGCTCCGTGTCCTCGCCTCTCCTGCTGCTGGCCAGTGTCTACCTTGCTGTCTGTTCCCTCTGCCGGTCCTCCCGTGTTCCCCCCGCCGTGTTCTGGTTTGCACCCCTTTCTGGCCCCTGCCGCCGGCGCTCCTCCCTGGGGTTGCGCGGCTTTCTGCCTCTCTGGGGTCGCGCACGTTTTTTCGCTGTGCGGCCGCCTCCCCTCTCTCTGTCCCGCTTGTCCCGGCCCGACTCCTTGCCACAGTGTCGCTCTTGCCCGCTCTCTGTGCCGGCCCTCGTCTTTTCCGGTGCCGGTCCCCCTTACTGGCGCCCCCGCGCGGTTGCCGCCCCCTCTCGGCCCGCCGGCCTTCGGTCTCGGTGTGTTCCTGCTCCCCCCGCCCTCCCTTCCGCTCTGGTGCTGCGCCTCGTTCGCCGTTTGGCCCCTGGGCCTCCCGTTCCCGCCTCCCGTGCGCCCGTCCTCCTGTCGGGTGTCCGGCGTCCTCCCGCCTCCCTCCGTCTTGCTGGGGCCCCTGGCCGCCGCCGTCCCTGCCGCTGCTCCGGGTTTCTCCCGCTCGGTGCTCCTCTTGCCGCGCTCCTTTGGGTGACTGTTTGGCCGCTGTTCGCTCCTTCTTCGGCCCCCCCCGGGTCTTCCTTCCGGGGGTGTGCGGGCCCGCCTGCGCCCCGGCCCCTCCTTCCTCGTTTTTGGCCCCCCCCGGTGTTCCCTGCCCTCGTTTTTCGGGGACTGTTCTCCGGTCCTCCCTCCCTCCTTCTACCAGCTTTGCCTCTCCCTGTTCTCTTTTGGTCGGGCTGCTTCCGCTTCCCGCGTCTGCCCCTTGTCCACTTTGGCGCCTTGGTCCTTTGTTTGCGCGCCGTGCCCCCTGGGCCCCCTCCCGTCGGCTGTTTGTCTCGTTGGCCTTTCTTGGGCTTCTTGCTGCCCCGCCCGTCTTGCTGGGCCTGTGCCCTGCCCCCCTGCCGTCTGCCCCTGCCGGTTCCCCGGCCCCCGGCTCCGCGCTGCCCTCCCCCCCCTTTCTTTCTGGTCCCCCGTTCTGGCCGCCCCTTCGCTCGGCTGCTCTCTCCGCGCCTGTCTCCCCCTCCCCTCGCCTCCCTTGGTCCTGTGCCCCCGCGTTGTCGGGCCTTTTCCCTGCCTCCTTCCCTCCTTCAAAAGTCTGTGGTCGGCCCCCTCTTTTTCTTCCTCCTCTTTTTTGCTTCCTCCTTCTTCTCTTGTCTGTTTTTGCTGGGGCGTTTCGACGTACTCGTCCTTCCAAATCTTCTCCCTCACTTCCTTTTTAAATGCGCCCCTAGAGGACCCTCAAAACACACATAAACCTCCCCCCGAGCCCTGTCGTCTAGCCTCACCGAATCAACCTTCTCTTTATCTGTCTGGACAGACACTGTGACACCCGCCGGAGCCCCTACCACCGGCGCACTCTGTGCGCTACTGACTGAACCGCAGGAGGGCCCCGCCGCCACCGGGGAACCGCTAACACTCTGTTCGCAGCGCAACAGTAGCTCCCTCACGCTACCCAATAGCTCCCTAATCCCCTCAGAAGCTACACCACCCCCACTGGGGACTCCGGCCTATCTATCCCTAACCCCTGGGACATTAGAATAGGAGGAAACGGACACGACAATGAATGGTACTCACCAGACTGCGTGGTGCTGTGGGCCCCCAGTCGACGGTCCTGCATCCTGCTGACCTGGGTCGCTGTACAGGAGGCGCTGCGCCTGTTGTTGTTGAGAACCATCCCGCTGACAGCTGCAGCACGACCGCATCCCTGGGAAGGTTGCCTGCCCCGCGTATGCACTTGCCACTGGATGCCCTCGGCCGGGGCTGTGGTGCCGTGAGGGGGGGCCGCCCGTGCTGCTCGTCGTTCAGAATTTCCCGCTGCTGTCCGGGGCCTTGGGCCGGCCGCGGGACTTGGCCGTCCCCCTCCCGCTGGAGCTCCGGGGGGCCGCTGCCCCGTGCTGTGCCTTGGAGCTGGTGTGGGGTCCCCCCACTGGCCGTGGCGGGTCCCCCTCCGCGGGGCCGGCGCTGGCGGTTCCTCCCAGCCGGGCCTCCGCGCCTGGCGTCTCCCGCCTGGGCCCGGGGGCTCCTTGTCGCCGGGCCCTGGGGGCTCATCGGGCTCCGTGCCGGCGGGCGGTCCTCGCGCCGCCGCCGCTCGCGCCTCCGGGGGTGGGGGGGGGGGGGGGGGGGGGGGGGGGGAAGGGTTTGCCATCACCACCAAAGCTTAGAAGTTTAGGAGACATAGTCATCTTGCTTTCCTCTTTGTTTGAGAAACAGAAGCTCTGTTCTGCAATATCTTCTCCTTCTGCACGAGGGCCATACCGTACACCCTCACATAATAGATCACGCTGAACTACATTTTCTGGTATGACTTTAACAACCGTCACATCATATATTGGAATGGTTTCTTTATAAGACTTCCATATTTGCTCATCACGTCCTTGCATATCTCTCTCAAACTGTGGCTTCATAGCTTGTAGATTAACTTCTAAGCGCAACTTGACATCCTCTGTGGCTTGTAATTCATCTTCAAGCTCCCCTAGCTGAGTCTTCATTTCTTTCACTTGCTGTTCCAATGCCCTCTTAGACTTTTCCAATTCATGAACATTCTTCCCAACATCATCCTTGGAGCTAACCAAATCGTCCATTTCAGTGCTCAGTTGCTTGTTGAGCCTCTCTAACTCGGCCTTCAACTCAAGGGCCTCTTCTAGGGAGCGAGCCAAGGCAAGAGCTTTGGTCTCTTTTTCACGAGCCTCTGCTTCAGCACGGTCACGTTCTTCTGCATATCTAGCAGAAAGAGCCTTCTCTTCACCAAGCAGCTGATAAAACTTTTTTTGCTTCTTTTCCAAATTTGACACAATCTGACGTTGATGATCAAGATCTACACCTATATCTTCTAGTTCCTGCTGAAGTATAGTTTTCGTCTTCTGAAGTTTGTCATAAGCAGCAGCCTTCTCTTCAAACCGTTGATTTGTAGCTTCTAGCTCCTTTTGCAACTTTCTCTTTAGTTCTTCAACAGAGTCCAAGGACCCAATACTATCCTCCATTTTTTTCTTCATATCAGTCACCTGAGCCTGCAGTGTTGAAATCTGCTTTGTCAAATCTCTTTTTGCTTCCTCCTCTTCCTCTAGTTGCTCAAGGAAACCATTTTTCTCATCTTTCATTTGTTTTAGTTTTGTACTAAGGTCAAGCTTCTGACGAGTTTCTTCTTGCAAAAGTTCCTGAGTGTCCTGAAGCTGAGATTCTAGTGTAGAAAAACCTTTGGAAAGTTTGATAGACTTGCTGTCTGCTTCAGAAAGAAGCCCTGTAACATTATCCAATTCCACCTGCAGTCCGTTTGCCTTGTCTAGCAGCTCTGCTCGAAACCTGTCCCCTTCCGTGACTTTTAGTTGCAGCTCTTGAAGTTGAGTCTCTACTTTTTTGTGACTCTCCTGTAAGGTTTGCACTTTCTGAGCATGGACAGACGACATCTCCATCAATTCTTTGACTTTATTTGGCACCAAAACAGACAATTTCTCATTATCTTCACAAGATCCTGAGAGCGCCCTCTCCAGGCTACCTTTTGTAGCTGTGAGTTACATTTCTCTTTGTTCCAGAACTCCACTGTTTAGGCAAAACTGCTTTATTTTATCAGTTAAGGCAGCCACAATTTTGTCACCCTTCCTGACTTGGTCATCCAAACATTCTAACTGACACTGCAATTGCTCCTTAAGCACTTTGTTAGATAGAGCGCATTTCCTTTCTGCAAACTCCTTCTCAGTGACACAGTTCATTCCAGGCAAACCCAGCACCACATTTTCACAATGACTAGGATATGAACTATCTATAGTCTCAAGCTCTTTCTTTAACTTAAGGTTCTCTTTTTCTGATACCTCAAGTTGCCATTTCCAATCAGATATTTCATCCTCATAAATGAACCTGATGGTTTTAATCTCATCTTGAAGCTGCTGCACCATAATATTTTCATCTTTGGCGCTTTGATGCACTCCAGTATGAGGCATACAGTCAGCAGGGACATATTCCTTCATAGAGCAGAAGTGCTTCAGAAAAACTGAGTCACTCTCATGCAACTCATCATCTTTACTTGCACTCCACATGCTCTGTTCCGGGTTTTGTGTCTCTCTGCATTCAGACTGCTGCACTAATAAACCTGTGCATAACTTCTCTGCTTTTTTACAAGCTGAAATTCTCTTTTTCTTGCCCATGGTTTACTAACAAGATTACACAATATTCCACAGCAACCTTGGGTTCAACCGGCAGCAACTTTTTTTGCTATCTTCTCCAGTCACATGTATTCAAACAGTTAACTTATGTGGCACTACAACAACCAGCATTTTCTTTTGTCTTCCACAGAAAACACTAACATGGCATCATAGCCTTTCACACAGACTGTTTGCAATATCCAGCTTCTACACACATTGCTTACTTTCTTGCCATCAGCAAGCACTTTACAGACTTCTGAGCCACAGTATACACAAAGTCCATTCCCTGGATTCCTCTTCCAGAGTTTTACTTTCACCAGTTTTTGCACACAATTTGCTATGTTGCAGTTCCACTCACCCCTTCCTGGGTTTCTCAGTTGAAATCACAGATTTCTTCCAGCTGTAGGCCACAATGCACACTTAGCAGTACTGCAGTCACCAAACACTTGTCTTCCAGGACTTGCGTGGATCTCTTTATGCCCACATCCTCCACCATATGTGGCAATTTGGGGGGGGGGGGGATTAGCCTCAAAGGCGGCAGACTCCTGGGCCCGACAGCGGTGTTGGTGGTACTGGGCACTGGAGAAGCAGCGTTTGGACGGTGCTAGTGTAAAGTAAATGGCTTTATTTCAGCTTTAAAGGTGGAACATAACAAAACAAAAACAGCCTGGGCCACAGTTAGGGCACTAACTCACTGCTTGACCCCTATCTATCCTCTGGGGCAACAAACAGCCTGACTCATGCCCCGCTCGAGCCAAAAGTCCTCTTTTGGAACCCAGTCCACCCGGCACAGACCGCCTGTCTGTCCTTGGCTGGTTCCACACTCCCTGCTTCCTGCAGGTCTCGACAACAGCTCTGCTGCTGTATCCACTCCCTCAGGAGTTACGCCCCACCCATAGGTGTGGCTGAGGGCCTTTTCAGGCCTGGCCCTGGGTCGCTCAATAGCGCCCTCTGGGTTCACACACTCACACTATTAAGAGCCAGATAGTTCCAAAAGCAAAGTTGCCGCAATTGGGCAGGTACAAAACCTCCATCATAAATGGGAACAATAAGTTTGGTATATCTGATGCGGGGCACTTGTCCTCCATACTAAATCATTGGCAATCAACATTTAGGTAACCAAACAGGAGCAAACACATGTAACACTAAAAGTAATCCAAGTGTCAGGGTGCTGAACACCCACTCACCTCACATGCGACCCTGGATGTGATAATAAAAGGGGACTCTGCTTCACACTCACCTATCACACCAGGCTAGAAAGAAGTGAAGTGACCCCAATATCTGCACATCTACAGAAATACCTGCCACCACCCACAATAGATGAGGCACCGATTTACCCACACCCCTCACACCTGCATCCTCTGGCACTACACAATGAATCTCTAGCACACACTGGCAAACAAAAAGTAATCCAAGTGTCAGGGTGCTGAGCACCCACTCACCACACATGCTACCCTGGATGTGATAATAAAAGGGAACTCTGCTTCACACTCCGTTCCACACTCACCTATCACACCAGGCTAGAAAGAAGTGAAGTGACCCCAATATCTGCACATCTACAGAAATACCTGCCACCACCCACCACTCACAATAGATGAGGCACCGATTTACCCAGACCCCTCACACCTGCGTCCTCTGGCACTACACATTGAACCTTTAGCACACACTGGCAAACAAAAGGTAACACAGCTATGCCGCATTTTTCCACTTGTGGGTCCATTGGGTATTTACGTCCAGAAGGTGATAAGGAGCCGGACCAGAGCCTCCGCGGCAGCATGCGGGGGTTGCCGGTCCTTTCTTTTAGATGCTCCTTCTGGTCCCTAGGGAGGCAGGCCAGAACCTCCGCGATGGTATGCAGGGGTTGCCGGTCCTTCCCCGCTCAGGCCACGGGATTCCCTTCTGGAGCAGGGGCTCAGTTGGAGCCTTCTTATTCAGGACTTTCGATCCAGGTAATCACTGACTATTCAGTTTCCCCTGGTAGTAAGCGTTGCATATTTCCTGTCCTGTTACCTCCCGCTTAGAACGCCTGCTTCTGTTGTTTGACTATCCTTCTGGCCTCCTGATTTTGTACCTTGTTCTCCTCTCCTGCTAATGACCCCGGCTTGCCGTCAGACTTCATCCTCCTGAACTGCGATTTGGTGCTGCTCCGCTCTCCTGCTACCGACCCGACTCGTTTGAAACCTCTATTTGGATTTCACTTTTGTACTTCGCTAACCTCACGCTGACAACTCGGACCGTACGACTACTGTTTGGAACTCTGTTGCCATCTACTGCCTGCCGCCATCTGCTGCTTACTACTCTGCAGACTGACATACCTATTTCTGCTACCACTGGTAAGTGATTCCGGTTTCTGTTCTGCTGTGTCTGGTGGTGTGCTGTGCGTCCGGCGCTCTCTGACCCGTGCCGCTCTGCCCATCAGTAGCTTCAAGTCCATCCCCACCATCAGGGGCCCTGGTGAACAGCTCTGGGGGGTGGGGTATGGTGTGGTTGGGAGAGCACAGGATGTTCAGCACGGTTTTTACTATTTTGATCTGGTTTGACTGGTGCTGGGACTCACTGTTTAGCTCAACGCTGCATCTGTTTCCTAACAGAGTAGTCAGCCCACATTACTTCGTGTGTTTTGACCTTCATTATGGATCCTATGAAAGCTCTTGTGGATCAGATGCAGAATTTGACTCAATTGGTCCAAGATCTGGCTGTGAGAGTACAGGATCAAGAAGCAGCCCAGTCTCAAGCCATTACGCAAGGCACTGCTTCCATAGAGCCCAAGATAAACTTGCCAGATAGATTTTCTGGAGATCGGAAATCCTTTACTAATTTTCAGGAAGCCTGCAAATTATACTTCCGACTTTGGCCGTATTCCTCTGGTAACCAGTAACAACAGGTAGCCATAGTAATATTTCTTCTACAAGGAGACCCTCAAACCTGGGCATTTTCTTTGGATCCCCGTGCACCTGAATTATCTTCAGTAGATAACTTTTTTAAAGCCTTAGGGGTTTATTGTATGATGAACCTAACCAAAGAGTGTTAGCCGAAGCCAAACTCTTTTCTATTAGGCAAGGTACCCGACCAGCTGAAGACTATTGCACGGAGTTTAGAAGGTGGTCAGTCCAGTCTCAGTGGAACAGTTCTGCTCTCTGTTTCCAATTCCATAAGGGGCTCTCAGATGCCATTAAAGATGTTTTGGTTAATTTCCTGTCACCTGTTACCTTGGAGGAGAGCATGAGTCTGGCCATCAAATTAGACAGACGTCTACGTGAGCGTAGAAGAGAGCGATTCTCCATGGAACCATTCTTCTCTGAACCTGTTCAACCGCTAGAGTCCAGCCCCGAGCCCATGCAACTCGGAGCTGCCATGACTGCGGAGGACCGTAAGAAGTTTAGAAGGCAAAGAGGGTTGTGCTTCTATTGTGGTGAAGCAGGGCACATCCTAAACAAGTGTCCTAAAAGGCCTAGGTCAGATGGAGCTCAACGCCCTGCTGTTTTTCAGAAAGACCGTCTGGGAGAACAGGTACTTCCTTCTGTGTCAGGTCATAAGGTCGTCTTACCTATAGAAATTTCCTTCTCTGGTATGACTCTGTTGGGTAGTGCTTTTGTTGACTGTGGTTCAATGGCCAATTTTATTGATTTAAAGGTGGCCCAGACTTTGTGTCTTCCCCTGATTTCGTTAGAAGAGCCAGTTTTAATCACCGCTATTGATTCCACTCTTCTAGCCCAGTCCTCCGTTAAATTTGTTACTCCCTCCCTGAATCTTAAGGATGGAATCCTTCACATTGAAACACTCCCCTTCTTTGTCTTAGAGAATCTGCCCTCAGAGATTGTCCTGGGGTTGCCCTTGTTGAAGACACATAATCCTCTCTTAGATTGGAAATTGGGGGATGTGGTTAAATGGGGTCCCGAATGTATGAACTTTTGTATGACTCTCTCTGTCTCTACTGTCACTGTATCTTTGCCAGATTATATCTCAGACTATGCGGATGTGTTTTTCGAATCTGGGGCTGACTTATTACCCCCTCATAGACCTTATGATTGTGCTATCGAGTTAGTTCCCAACTCTAAACTCCCTAAAGGGCGGTTGTTCAATTTGTCTGAACCAGAGGGACAGGCTATGAGAGAGTATGTAAGAGACTCTCTTGACAAGGGACATATTCGTCCTTCCACATCTCCTATGGGGGCAGGATTCTTTTTTGTTAAAAGGAAGGATAGCGGTTTGAGGCCCTGTATTGATTTCAGTATAGAGCCAGTATCCTCTACCTCTTATTCCAGATTTGTTAAACCAGGATTCTGGGGCTAAATTTTTTCCAAATTAGATTTGAGAGGAGCCTATAATCTTATTCGGATTCGGGAGGGAGACAAGTGGAAGACCGCATTTATCACGCTTGAGGGCGATTACGAGTACTTGGTAATGCCCTTCGGCTTGAGTAATGCACCCGCAGTTTTTCAGTGTTTTGTGAATGACATTTTTCGGAATTTTACTGGTCAGTTTGTCATTGTTTACTTAGATGATATTTTGATTTTTTCCCAGGACTGGGAGTCTCACGTTAAGCATGTTAGGTCTGTTCTGGAAGTCCCGAGGGAGAACAGGTTATTTGCTAAATGGGAAAAATGCCTTTTCGGATTCCAGCAATTGTCTTTTCTGGGTTATGTCTTGTCTTCCTCGGCCATCAGCATGAACCCAGCCAAGGTTCAGGCTGTGCTCAACTGGGTTCGACCCACTTCGCTAAAGGCCTTGCAAAGATTTCTTGGTTTTGCAAATTACTATCGGAGGTTTATTGCCAATTTTTCCTCTATAGCAAAACCGCTGACTGATCTCACTCACAAGGGGGCGGATTTGATAAACTGGAATCAGGAGGCTATGGATTTGATTTTTTAAAGTAAGCATTTTCCAGAGCTCCGGTTCTTATTCAACCTGATCTTAGTGAACCTTTTATTGTTGAGGTAGATGCCTCTGAAGTAGGAGTAGGGGCTGTCTTGTCCCAAGGACCCTCCTCATTCACTAGACGCAGACCTTGTGCTTTCTTCTCCAGGAAATTCTCCTCTTCCGAAAGGAATTATGATATTGGTAACTGAGAACTATTGGCCATCAAATGGGCTTTTGAGGAGTGGCGACATTTCCTGGAGGGAGCTAGACACAAGATAACTGTCTTAACTGACCATAAGAATTTGGTATTTCTGGAATCTGCTAAGAGATTGAACCCTAGACAAGCTAGGTGGGCACTATTTTTTACCAGGTTCAATTTCGTTGTCACTTTTAGGCCAGGATCCAAAAACATTAAAGCGGATGCTTTGTCTAGAAGCCTTGGTTCTTCCCAGTCTGATAGTTCCCAGCCCGAATCAATTCTCCCCGAAGGGAATTGTGGTTTCTGTGGTCTCGGTGGGTTTAGCATCCGAGATTAAGCAAAATCAGCACTCTGCCCCTCCAGAGACACCCGAGGGTAAATTGTTTGTCCCATCTCAGTTGAGGCTTAGGGTCTTACAGGAACTCCATGACTCCGTGTTATGCGGTCACCCAGGCATCTCGGATACTAAGAGGCTAGTGTCCCGACATTACTGGTGGCCTTCAAGGTCTCGGGACATTGCGGCTTATGTGTCGGCATGTTTGGTATGTGCGAGAGCCAAGGTTTCCGAGGTCTAGACCCTCAGGGGAATTACTCCCTTTACCGGTGCCTGACAGACCTTGGTCACATATATCTATGGATTTTATTACGGATTTACCGATGTCTGGGGGGGAAGACTATTGTGTGGACCATAGTAGATAGGTTTAGCAAGATGTGTCATTTTGTTCCTCTCGCCCAATTACCTAATGCCAAGACATTATCCCGTTTGTTTTTAGATCATGTGGTCAGGCTCCATGGTATTCCGGACAACATTGTATCTGACAGAGGCGTTCAGTTTGTGGCTAAATTTTGGAGAGCCTTTTGCAGTGTTCTGGGGATCTAGTTATCTTTTTCCTCTGCTTACCATCCAGAAACCAACGGACAAACTGAATGCTTCAATCAGACTTTGGAGCAGTATTTGAGGTGCTATATTTCTGCAAACCAGTCTGATTGGGTTAACTATTTATCTATGGCAGAATTTGCTATGAACAATCATCACCATGCTGCCTTAAACTCTTCACCTTTCTTCTGTAATTACGCTTTCCATCCCCGCTTTTCTTCTCTTTCTCCTACCACCACCAGTCCAGAGGTGAACAGGGAGGTGGAAGCGTTACGTACTGTCTGGCTTCAGGTACAGCGTAATTTACAGAATGCTCAGGTAGTTACTAAGACTATAGCTGATAGGGCCCGCTCGGTGGGTCCTACGTTTTCAGTGGGGGAAAAGGTTTGGCTCTCCTCTAAGAACTTGAGGCTAAAAATCCCTTCTCATAAATTGGGGCCTAAGTTTGTTGGTCCTTATGAGGTCACCAAAATTATTAACCCTGTGTCCTTCCGACTGGCTCTTCCTCTTTCTCTCAAGATCCACAATGTGTTTCATAAGTCCCTGTTGAAGAAATATATTTCTCCAGTCCTTCCATCTATTAACCTCCTCCACCTGTCCTAGTTGAGGGGAACCAGGAATTTGAGGTGGCCAGAATTTTGGACTCACGTAGGCGCAGAGGTGTTTTACAGTATCTAATACACTGGAAGGGGTATGGTCCGGAGGATCGTTCCTGGGAACCAGCCAGGTCGGTCCATGCACAAACATTAGTTCAAAATTTTCACAAAAGGCTTCCCCTCAAGCCTGGTCCAGCCTTTAGTGGCCCGGTGGGCACTCGTAGATGGGGGGGTACTGTAAGGAGCCGGACCGGAGCCTCCGCAGCGGCATGCGGGGGTTGCTGGCCCTCTCCTTTAGATGCTCCTTCCGGCCCCTAGGGAGGTAGGCCGGAACCTCCGCGATGGTATGCGGGGGTTGTCGGTCCTTCCCCGCTCGGGCCACGGGATTCCCTTCTGGAGCAGGGGCTCGGTCGGAGCCTTCTTATTCAGGACTTTCGCTCCAGGTAATCGCTGACTATTCAGTTTCCCCTGGTAGTAAGCGTTGCATATTTCCTGTCCTGTTACACTCCTGCCTAGACCGCCTGCTTCTGTTGTTTGACTATCCTTCTGGCCTCCCGATTTTGTACCTTGTTCTCCTCTCCTGCTAATGACCCCGGCTTGCCGTCAGACTTCGTCCTCCTGAACTGCAATTTGGTGCTGCTCTGCTCTCCTGCTACCGACCCGGCTCGTTGGACACCTCTATTTGGGTTTCCCTTTTGTACTTCGCTAACCTCACGCTGACAACTCAGACCATACGACTACTCTTTGGAACTCTGCTGCCATCTACTGCCTGCCGCCATCCGCTGCTTACTACTCTGCAGACTGACATCCCTATTTCTGCTACCACTGGTAAGTGATTCCGGATTCTGTTCTGCTGTGTCTGGTGGTGTGCTGTGCGTCCGGTGAACTCTGACCCATGCCGCTCTGCCCGTCAGTAGCTTCAAGTCCATCCCCATCATCAGGGGCCCTGGTGAACATCTCTGGGGGGTGGGGTACGGTGCGGTTGGGAGAGCGCGGGACGTTCAGCATGGTTTTTGCCATTTTGATCCGGTTTGACTGGTGCTGGGACTCACTGCTTAGCTCAACACTGCATCTGTTTCCTAACAATTGCCTTGTTCTGCAAGGACATACCGGTACGTCCAAGCAGAATTCAGCAGCTTCACGAAATAGTGCAGTTGCTGAAATGGGTAGCTGGCTGCAACTTCAGCCGGAGCTCCCAGAGAGAAGGCAGGGAAGGTTTATTACCGTCCCTGCCTTCACGATCACTGTGTATTCAGCGCTTAATGAGCACTGTATACAGCGCTATGGGCACGGGCATGTTGATCCGCGGGGATAACAGTCTGTTAGAGTTGCTGGGTCCTATAGGACCCAGATCAACTTTATAGTAACGTGCAGGTGGCTGTATTCCTCCTGCAACTGAGGCTAAATGTGCCAGCCCCATTTACAGGGGAAATCAGCCTCCTCCAAAAAAAAAAAAAAAAAAAAAAAGTGATCGGATGTCCCCAAAGGTCTATTATGACCTTATGGGGCAACAATGTAAAAAAAAAAAAAAAAAAAAAAAAAATGAATAGAAAAGTAAAAAAAAAAAAAAAATAGAAATAAAATAATTAAAAACATGAATATAATAATACGCTAATAACACGCCCTTATTAAAGGTTATAGCCCCACCCCCGACAATGCCATACAAAATAAAAATTACCGTAACAGAGAGTAAAAACTATTTTAAAAATCTTTTTCGTAGTACTTTATGTTATTAAATGAAAAAAATGAAAAGTAAAAAACAGACATGTTTTCCCTCCTCTTTTGTTTATATTTTCCCTGATATTAAAAAAATTAAAACTCATGCCAAAATAAAAACATAAAAATAAAGCCCTATGTGTCACCGAAAAAAGACACAGAAATTAGTCTAATAACGCATATGATAAAAATGTTACAGTCCTCAAAACCGCACATACAAAAAACCCGAAAATGTGTCTGGTCCTGAACCAGAAATTGGCCCAGTACTGAAGTGGTTAATAAAATTTCATAACATTTGAACCAAAACCAAATTTACAGAGCAACCCCCAGAGAAATCCTCACTTTACTGGAAGGTACTGTATGTATAAACATGCCTGTGTTAGCCTATCTGCATATGTATAGTAGGTGTGTGAGTGTGTTTACATGTGTAAAGTAGGTCTTCCTATACTTATAGAAAGTGAAGGTCCCACATAAACCTGGTAAAACCAGATAACTATTAATAGGGACACAACACAGGGGGTGGAGGAGGTTCATCAAAAATGTCTAGAAATTATTTAACTTACTACTTCATCTATTAAAAAAAATTGCACAAATTCATCAGTCACAAAAGCTTGATGAATTTAGTGCAATTTAAAAAAAGATCAGACAGATCCCAGAATTCCAATAGACATGACCCTCTTCTCATAGGATAAATCTATTAAGAGCCAGATAGTTTCAAAAGCAAAGTTGCCGCAATTGGGCTGCCAAATAATAAGAAAAGAAATCAAACAATGGTGGTACAGAACAGAAATACCTGCCACCACCCACAATAGATGAGGCACCGATTTACCCACACCCCTCACACCTGCATCCTCTATGAACAATGAGCCTCTAGCACACACTGGCAAACAAAAGGTAACACAGCTATGCCATATTTTTCCTCTTGAGGGGATGTTTTAGAGCCAAGGACAAGCTTATTACATTTTAGATATAATATACAATAAGAAGTACAGCGCTTATAGAAAACAAAATGTGATACAAAACCCCCATCATAAATGGGAACAATAGTTTGGTGTATCTGATGCGGGGCGCTTGTCCTCCATACTAAGTCATTGGCAATCAACATTTAGGTAACAAAACAGGAGCAATCACATGTAACACTAAAGGTAATCCAAGTGTCAGGGTGCTAAACACCACACATGCTACCCTGGATGTGATAATAAAAGGGGAATCTGCTTCACACTTAGTTCCACACTCACCTATCACTCCAGGCTAGAAAAAAATTAAGTGACCCCAATATCTGCACATCTACAGAAATACAGTTGTGCTAAAAAGTTTACATACCCCGGCATTTTTTTTGTTTTTTGGCCTTTTTTCAGAGATTATGAATCATAACACAAAAACTTTTCTCCACTCATGGTTAGTGGTTGTTTGAAGCCATTTATTGACAAACTTCTGTGTTTTCTTTTTTTAAATCATAATGACAACCAAAAACAGCAAAATTACCCTGTTTAAAAGTTCACATACCCCAGTTCTTAATACCGTGTATTGCCCCCTTTAACATTAATGACAGCTTGAAGTCTTTTGTGGTAGTTGTGGATTAGGCTCTTTATTTTCTCAGATGGTAAAACTGCCCATTCTTCTTGGCAAAAAGTCTCTAGTTCCTGTAAATTCCTGGGCTGTCTTGCATGTACTGCGCACTTGAGATCTCTCCAGAGTGGCTCAATGATATTGAGGTCAGGAGACTGAGATGGCCACTCCAGAACCTTCACTTTCTTCTCCTGTAGCCAATGACAGGTTGACTTGGCCTTGTGTTTTGGATCGTTGTCATGTTGGAACGTCCAAGTATGTCCCATGCGCAGCTTCCTGGCTGATGAGTGCAAATTTGCCTCCAGTATTTGCTGATAACGTGCTGCATTCATCTTTCCTTCAACTTTGACCAAGTTTCCTGTGCCTTTGAAGCTCACACATCCCCACATCATCAGTGGTCCACCACCGTGCTTTACAGTAGGAATGGTGTTCCTTTCATCATAGGCCTTGTTGACACCTCTCCAAATGTAACGTTTATGGTTGTGACCAAAGAGTTCGATTTTTGTCTCATCACTTCAAATTACCTTGTTCCAGAAGTTTTGAGGCTTGTCTCTGTGCTGTTTGGCGTATTGAAGGTGAGATTCTTTGTGGCATTTGCGCAGTAATGGCTTTCTTCTGGCAACTCGACCATGCAGCCCATTTTCTTCAAGTGCCTCCTTATTGTGCATCTTGAAAAGCCACCCGATATTTTCAAGGTCCTGTATTTTGCTGATGTTTGTATCGGTTTTTCTTTGCATTCCGAACAATTTTCCAGGCAGTTGTGGCTGAAATTTTGGTTGGTCTACCTGACTGTGGTTTGGTTTTTACAGAGCTCCTGAGTTTCCATTTATTAATCACAGTATGAACACTGCTGACTGGCATTATCAATTCCTTGGATATCTTTTTGTATCCCTTTCCTGTTTTATACAGTTCAACTATCTTTTCCCACAGATCCGTGGACAATTCTTTTGCTTTCCCCATGACTCACTATCCAGAAACGTCAGTGGCTGGAGGAAAGATGCAACAGTCTGTCTGGACCCCAGTCACTCACTCAGCTTTTATGCACACACACTGATTACAAGCAAACAGGTCACAGGTGAGGATGTTACCTTTAGTAGCCATTCAAACCCCTTTGTGTCAACTTCTGGGCATGTTATCAGGCCAAAATCACCAGGGTATGTGAACTTTTGAACAGGGTCATTTTGATGTTTTTGGTTGTCATTATCATTTAAAAAGAGAAAACACAGAAGTTTGACAATCAATGGCTTTATCCAACCACTAACCATGAGTGGAGAAAAAGTTTTTGTGTTATCATTCATATTCTCTGAAAAAAGGCCAAAAAACAAAAAAATCTGGCGGGGTTTGTAAACTTTTTAGCACCACTGTATATAGTGAATTAAAAGAACTATATTGTGCAAACCTTTATTTTTTAAGTAAAAAAAATAAGAATTTTTCTAAATAATACTATATTAATTTTTTTACATGCAGGTAAATCATTGTGCACTACGTGGTTGACCATCATGTTCAAGTAATAAAATGGTCAAAGAATGTGGCTGTGGGGATAGTTTATTTAAATAAAAAAAAATTTCAGTTGTTTGTGTGTATTTTCTCACCCAGTGATTAAACTATGCGCTTAGTAATGGAGGTGACTGATTGACATCATCCATTACCAAGACTGGACTTACTGTCGTCTGCCAAAAAGGAAGACAGTATTCCTCCCCCCCACACACACACACCCATTATTCCCCCGATACCCAACAACACCAGAGGTGCCGGAAAGAGCTGGGTCTGATCCAGTAAACTGACCCTCTATTGATGGTCATTTACTGGGACAGCTGAAGACTTGTGTTATTAGGCTGTGAAAGTCCAAAAAACGTGGGCTTGGAATAAAGCAACGGCAATTTCTGCTGCATTAAAGAAGATCTTTCATGTCCTCATCAATGTGCGGTATTATATACTGCTAGAAATCTAACAGCTTTTCCGATACGTGCTCTGCTGCTGGAGATATCAGTGCCGATAATTTTGGTAATGATATCTCCCCACTGAAAGAAGGGTGGGCCTTACAGCCTAGCATCATCGCTGGGCTGTGAGGAACGTCCCCTCATTATGGTATTCTAACATAGCCTTGTACTGTCAGAGGGAGTGTTCCTACCAGCTTAGTGTCATCGCTGGGTTGTAAGGAACGCCCCCTCTGACAGTACAAGGCTGACAGTGGGGAAATATTGGTGCTAAAATTAACGCACTGTCGGCTTTCTAGCGATACATAATACCGCACATTGATGAAGACATGAAATGTCCTCTTTAAAGGACCTATCTATTCACCAAGCTTTACCAAGATATAGATATTTATTTTGTTAAAAGTAAAATTTTTTATTTAAATATATGAATGAAATTTATGTGTTACGGGTGTATTAGATAGGGTTAAACGTGGTTGGTGGCAGTGTCGGTACTACTAATACTGGTGGTCTAGGTGCCTCCAGTATTAATAGTAGTACCGAAACCGCCACTTATCATTTTTAACCCTATGTACTACACCAAAAACACATTAAATATAGACAATAACCATAAAATCTATAAAAATACACATTAACACCCCTAAATACATTTTAAAATGACCCCCACACTACAACTATATACCCAAGATAAAAACAAATATTTTAACCCTATCTAGCCCCACTCCAAACACATTAAATATACACAATAACCCAATAAATCTTTAAAAATACTCATTAACACCCCTAAATACATTTTAAAATGACCTACAAACTACAACTATCTAGCTAAACCTAAATAAAACATTTTTAACCCTATCTAGACACCCCCCAAACATATTAAATTAACCAAAATTCGATAAGCGACTGGCTTCCTGTTCTACTGCTCACAAACTTGTAGGCCACGGACCCCATTGAGCCTGTGGTTTACAAGCTAAGCTCTGATACTTAAATAACAGTTACAGCTCCAGGCGCACAAGATGTCATATCAGTATGCCTGGAGCAAGGACCGGGAAGCAGACAGGTGAGTACTTAATGCTGCCATGGATGGGGGGGGGGCAATAAAGGGGCTACTGTATGGGCCATACAGTTGGCCCCTTCACTATCCCCCCATATAATGGCCCATGCACTATTCCCCCCCCATATAGTGGCCACTGCACTATTCCCCCCCCCCCCATACAGTGGTCCCTTCACTGGTCCCCTATACTGTATGGGGACCATTGTTGGGGCCATTATATTGGGGGGCAGTGATGGGGACTAATATCCTGGGGGACATTAAAGGGGTTATCCAGGATAGAATCACAGAAGTAGGTTCCTATGATACTCTCAATAAATTAAAATATAACTTTTGTTAACACACACGGCTATTCTAAGTACCGGAGCCCACCATCAGGGCTCTGGGAACTGCGGTTTTTAGCGCACTATTCCTCGCTCATACTTTATATCTACTCCTGATGAACTTGCTGATATTGAGTTCAAGGGAAACGCGTTGAGTTTATTTAGGTTACCGATAGATGTACTTTTTTATGGAACACTATGTTTTATCTATTTAACAAGATCTAGGCTTGGACCTGCTATGCAGGTGTGTACTTAGTCTCACCTAGGTCACTGGCAGATGTATTTACCTATGGAACACTATGCAGGTTCAGACCCGCCATACTTTATTTATTTAATATCTATGTAATATCTAGGTATTGACCTGCTAACATAGTGGATGGTGTAGGTGTGTACTTCGGCAGTGGGTGGGGTGGTTTTATGTCCCTAGCTAGTGGGAGAGAGCCGACATAATATCTCCATACCATTTAGCTGTGTTTGGACTACATATTTCACCTCCTTATACGCTGTAAACTCACTGGCTTTGGTTACACCATACACCAGGATATATGTTACTTTATATCTAGTACATCTACTGAGAGGAGAATTATCAGTTCCCCATTTTCCTGGATCAGATAGTGTTTGGAGATTGTATAAACAATCCTATTTTTGATACTCATCATCTCACAATATGGATGTATGGGTTTTTCATCAGTTTATATATTGCTGTCTTATCTATCTGGGGTTAGGGATTAGGGGCCTTTTTTTTAATAGGGAAATCCATTTTTTATCTTTGGGATAGATGAGATATTCCCTATACTATATGTTTAGTTGACGTCTGTCCTATGTTTTTATTGTGTGTTAATAAAAGTTATATTTTAATTTATTGAAAGTATTGTAGGAACCTACTTCTGTGATTCTAATATTTCCCTTTGGATATTCCTTTCACCATCTGTGACGGTTATCCAGGATAACCTTTTTTTTTTTTTTTTTTTTTAAACTGGGGCAGGTGAAAAAAAAAAAAATCCCAAAACTTACTCTTCTGTGCCCATTGTCCCCCAATGGGCTGGAAAGATGGGAAGACACCGGAGCACAGGGGACAGGTGAGTAGGTTTTGTTTTTTCACCTCCCCCTGACTAATAATAAAAAAAAAAAAAAAAAAAAAAAAAACATTATGCTGGACAACCTCTTTAAAGCGTGAGGCATTAGGGGGGCATATTAAAGGGGTTGTCCAGAAAGAATTTTTTATGGTTTATCCTCTGGATAGGCCATAAATACCTGATCTGTAGGGGGCCGACACTCGGCCCCCGGACCGATCAGCAATACAGAGCAACTTCCGGCGCCCATCCTGTGCACAATATAAGACCGGAAGCAGAAAGCTCTGTCCACTGTATATTAGCCGAGCACCTTCACTGCATCTCAGCGCATACTGAAGTTAGGGGGAGCTGAGCTGTGAAGGCTCCACGCTGCTACACAATGGATGGAGCTTTCTGGTACATAACGGACGCCGGAAGTGGCTCCGTATAGCTGATGGGGCTGTGTGTCAGCCCCCTACCGATCAGGTATTTATGGCCTATCCTGAGGATAGGCCATAAAAACAGTTAACTCTGGACAACCCCATTAATATTCCCCACACAGTTTAATGTACCCCCACTGGATGTTAGCCTCCATAACTGTCCCCACACAATATAATGGCCCCATCACTCTTCCCCATACAGTATGGGGGACCAGTGTAGAGGCCACTGTACTGGGGGCCATTAAAACAATTTGGCCTAGACAACCCCTTTAAAGAGGTTGTCCATAAATTGGAGTGACCACTGTGGCAGCCAGGGATGTGTAAACATTTTTTTAAAAAAAACATACTTACCTGTCGCCAGCACCCCGTAAGGGTAAGGTCTTGACTGTCGTTAGGTTCTGAAGATGTGATGACATGTGGTAACAGTAGTGGTCAGTGATAGATAGGCTGCTGTCAGGCTGAAATATAGTAATGAGCAAATAGAAAAAGAGGAAGACATAGGACAAAATAAATTCCAGAGAAAAGTAATCATAAGGTTATCCCCTATGCAGACCATAACGTACATGCCTGGTGCACCTGCTTACTATGCCGACCGCTCTGCATGTACAGATGACTCCAATCACGGCCATTTAACAAGTCAGATGCTGTGGTCAGAAGATGCTGCCTGGTGTGTTCCTTGGTCTTCATGATGCTCTCTGCGCTTTAAACAGAACCCTGAGACTATCACAGAGCAGGTGCATTTATACGGAGACTTGATTACACACAGGTGGATTACATTTATCATCATCAGTCATTTAGGACAACATTGTATCATTCAGAGATCCTCACTGAACTTCTGGAGTGAGTTTGCTGCACTGAAAGTAAAGGGGCCGAATAATATTGCACGCTCCACTTTTCAGTTTTTTATTTTTTACAAAAGTTTAAAATATCCAATAAATTTCGTTCCACTTCACAATTGTGTCCCACTTGTTGCTGATTCTTCACCAAAAAATTTAAATTTTATATCCTTATGTTTGAAGCCTGAAATGTGGCAAAAGGTTAAAAAGTTCAACGGTCGTCTGCTGGGGGCTTAACTCCAAGTCAATGACACTTCTTTGAAATCAACCTGTCCAGTTATGAAGCAATGCAGAAGGTGACTCAATTTCTCCTGCTGCTGTGCTGTGCAAATGGAACAAACAGCAGGTAGAAATGATAGGCAATAAGCAAGACCACCCCTATAAAGGAGTGTTTCTGCAGGTGGTGACCACAGACCATTTCTCTATTCTCATCCTTTTTGGATCTTGTTTTGGTCACTTTTGCATTTTGTCATTTCTCCAACCCCTAGAGGTAGCATGAGGTGGTGTCTACAACCAGGGGTGTAACTTCCGGGGTAGCAATGGTAGCGGCTGCCACAGGGCCCGGGACATTACGGGGCCCCGCAAGCCCCCAATGCTTTTTTTTTTTTTTTTTTTTTTTAGGCCGTTACCTGTTGGATTCACCCCAGCAGGGGGCGCGCCCCGGGGCGCACCGCTAATGAGGCGAAGTGAGGCGGCCACCTCAGGCGGCACTGTCCGTCACTGTCTGAGGTGCGGCATTTTTAATATTTATCTACCATAAACCAGTCCCGGACAGGCCGCTTTAAAAAAAAACAACGCTGAGCGGGGCCTGTCCTGGGCTGGTTTACGAGACGTCGCATCACAGCGCAGGCGGCGATAAAATGACGTAATCGCACCTCCTACGCTGAGACACAGACGTCGCGGACAATAGGAGGCGGCGGCGGCTGCATCAAGGGAGGTAGGTGAGGATAAGTTTTTTTATTTATATAAATAGGCCGTAACCTGTTGGAGTATCCCCGGCAGGTAATGGCCTATTTATTTACTTACCCCGCGTCTGCTCGTGGCCGCCTCCGCTTCCCCTTCTGCTATGGGACGCAGAAGAGGAAGTGGAAGCCGCTGTGAGCAGCTGCGAGCATCAGTAAGTGAGGCCCCGGGCCTCAAATACTACTATTATTATACTCCGGGGTTATTTCAGAGCCCGGAGTATAATAATCAGAGACCCAGGGGAGGTGAGGGAACATAAAAACATATCCTACTCACCTCTCCTGCGATCCGATGTCACTCCGAGCAGGCTTGAGGCCTCTGGTGACGTCATCAGGCCGCGTCGCCGGTCTGATCACGTGATGTCTGTGCGCAATTAGACAGGGCCGAAAGCTGCCTGGAGTGCACCGGTGTACAGGATAGGTAAGTAACACTAGTTTTTATGTTTGTCAGCTCCCCTGGGTCTCCGATCATTATACTCTGGGGTCTGAAAAGACCCCAGAGTCTAATAATAGTTCGTGGGTGGGCAACTATAGGGCACAATACCGTGTGCAGGGGCCACTATGGAGCCTAATACCAGTGCAGGGGCCACTAGGGAGCATAATACAAGTACAGGGGCCACTAGGGAGCATAATACCGTGTGCAGGGGCCATTAGAGAGCATAATACTGTGTGCAGGGGCCACTATGGAGCAGAATATCGTGTGCAAGGGCCAATATGGAGCAGAATACCGTGTGCAAGGGCCAATATGGAGCATAATACCGATGCAGGCGCCACTATGGAGCATAATACTGTGTCCCGGGGCCACTAGGGAGCATAATACAAGTGCAGGGGCTACTAGGGAGCATAATACCGTGTGCAGGGGCCAATATGGAGCATTATACAAGTGCAGGGGCAACTATGGGGCATAATACCATGTGCAGGGGCCACTAGGGAGCATAATACTGTGTGTAGGGGCCACTATGGAGCATAATACCGGTGCAGGGGCCACTATGGGGCATAATATCGTGTTCAGGGGCCACTATGGAGCATAATACCGTGTTCAGGGGCCACTATGGAGCATAATACCGTGTGCAGGGGCCACTGTGGAGCATAATACTGTGTGCAGGGGCCGCTGCGAGGCATAATACTGTGTGCAGGGGCCACTATGCTGCATAGTACTGTGTGCAGGGGCCACTATGGCACATAATAGTGTGCGCAGGAATGCGTTTTTTTTTGGGGGGGGGGGGGGGGGGCGGCAGTTCGGGGAGCTCCATGTCAAATGTTCGCCTTGGGGCCCACCCATTCCTAGTTACGCCACTGTCTACAACCCACAGAAGTTGCTCAGGTAGTGCAGCTCATCCAGGATAGCACATCAATGTGAGCTGTGGCAAGAAGGCTAGCTGTGTGTGTCAGCACAGTGTCCAGAGCATGGAGCAAATACCAGGAGACAGGCCAGTACACCAGAAGAGGTGGAGGGGGCCGTAGGAAGGCAACTACCCAGCATCAGGACCGCTACCTCCTCCTTTGTGCAAGGAGGAACAGGAGGAGCAGTGCCAGAGCCCTACAAAATTACCTCCAGCAGGCCACCACCATCCATGTGTCTGCTCAAACTGTCAGAAACAGACTCCATGAGGGTGGTATGAGAGCCCGACGTCCACAAGTGGGTGTTGTACTTACAGCCCAACACAGTGCAGGGCGATTGGCATTTGCCAGAGAACACCAAGATTGACAGATTAGACATTGGTACCCTGTGCTCTTCACGGATGAGAGCAGGTTCACAATGACATATGTGACAGACATGACAGAGTCTGGAGACGTCGTGGAGAATGTTATGGGGGGCATTCTGGGGGATCAGCGCTGGTGCATTCTCCCTCATAAGCTGTAAATATGGGGTGTCCCCTGTTATCGCATTTCAGGGCTCTTGGAGATCTGTTATCCAACTTGCACTTCAAAAGGGCCCAAGAGCTCTGAAACACTTTGTGTGCATTGGAACCAATAAAGAAAACCCTCTACTACAAACCTTGGGTAAAGGCGGATCATCTTTCTTTTCTTCTATTGGAATTGGTCCTATTCTGCCATACAAGTAGATATAACCTGTTCAGATGTCGGAATGTAAAGAGGAATTTGAGGTGGACAACTGCCTCCATTCCTCTTTATTTTTTGCCCCCCGGTTCACGGCTTTCCACTGCTGATTAGGCCCAAATTAATCTAACCAGTGGGTGGTCTCAAGCCGCGGCCTCTGAATCAGATGCAGAATCTATGGCAAGATTGAGCAGGACACATTTTTTTTTCAGTGTCCTGCTCCAATTGTTTTCAATGGGAGGCAGAATGAGGGAAGAATCTGATGCTGATTTAGTTGCAAAATCCGCTGCTCCAGATTCCACTGTGTGAACAGGGCCTGATACTACTGACAGTACAAAGAACGAATCTGTATTAATGGAAGTGCTAAATGCAGAAACTGAGTGGGCAAAAAAAAAAAAAAAAAAAAAAGTATATATATATATATATATATATATTAGGGATAACTAGCAAACACTGAGCCCCATAGCAAACTTTTGTCTTCAGCCCCCCCCACCGGCATTGCACCCCCTGTCCTGGCCCTTACATGGTATAACTCCCCACTTACACACACTATAATGTCCCACATTGGCCTCCAGACAGTATAATGTAACATAATGGCCCCTTCACACAGTATAGTGTCCCATAGTAGCCCCTCCACACAGTATAATGTCTCACAGTGGCCCCTCCACCCAGTATAATGTCACATAGTGGCCCCTCCATACAGTATAATGTCATATAGCAGACCCTCCACAAAGTATAATGTTCCATAGTGGTCCTCCACACAGTATTATGTTCCATCGTTGCCCCTACGGTTTTCGTTGCAAATATTGCAAACATTTTGGGTTCGGTAACTCACATGACATCTGTGATGTCACTACAGAGGCCGAAACAGCATGGAGTCACGCTGGAGAGGAGAGTAACGCTGTTTTTTATGTAAGCAGGAACGGGGATCGTAATGTAATAGGGCCCATTACCTGCTGGGATTACTCCAGCAGGTAACGGCCTATTAAAAAAAAGAAGCAGCAGGGGCCCAGCAGGCCCCTAAGGTTGCGGGCCCCATGGCAGCCGCTACAGCTGCTATGGCAGTACTTCTGCCACTCCCCCCAAAATCCAACTATTTTTAAATTCTCTTTTTTTTTTATTTTTATTAATTTTTTTTTTTTTTTTTTATTTCTTTAACTTTTCATCTAAAAGACAACACATTTTTTTCCCGCCATTCTCCCGCCCCTACCCTCTCCTCTCATATAACATGAACAGAAAAAAAAAAAAAAACAAGAAAAGAAGCAACAACGAACAAAACAAACAACAAAGGAAACAAAAACAAACGTTACACTTTACCGACGTTCTCTTTTCCTTAAAAACGAAACAAAAAAAAAAAAAAAAACAACAAAAAAAGAAAAAAAAAAACAAACGAAAAAAACCAAGGGAAAAGGGCCACACAACAGAACCAAAAAAACAACAACTTTAACTCCACACAAACACAAACCACACACACACACACACTGCTTTTTACACACAACCCCCACCCCACCCCAACCCCCCCCCCAACACCCCACCGCGGGGGGGCACCCCAGCAGGCGCACTGTGCGGACCGCCACCCTACTTCCTACTTCCTTACCTTTTTTTCCCCCCCCCAAAAAAAAACCCCCCTCCCCCCCACCACCCCCCCAACCAAAAGGGAGGGGGCTCTTCTCACAAAAAAAAGGGACCACCTCGGGGCCCCCCCGCCCGCTTCTACAGACTGTAAGCGGTCCACCTGGACCACTGGGGAAAAGGGGGTGCACCCAAATGTGATGTCAGGGTCAGTTAGGGATAGTTTTGAGTATATTGTTCATTCAGTGTCCATACTGCAGAATTGGACAGAGTAAAAGTAGAAACCATTGCAGAATTTGCCTTGAAATTGTTCATGCTATATTGTATATTTTGCTTGTCTTTATCCCTGTCATTTTACCTTTAACTAGCCTTTATTAACTTATAGTAAATATATATATTTTTTTTCTTGAACTACCGCGTGTGCGTTCATTTCTGGTTGCGGAGACCAAACCACCTGCCTTGCTCTCGGTTCACAAATTGGCGTAGTCGGCAGGATCCGCTTACCAGAATGGACGGTGACGCACCCGTTCCTTCTGTAACCCTGATCGGACTCTCCGTGACCAGTTTGTCCTGGGGATACGTGACGGCAGTTTAACTGTGACTATGCAGGATTTTATACGACGAGAGACTGATGCTAAATTCCATGATGTACAGGTAGAGGCCATCTCCCGTGCCAATAGTATGTTCCCGAAGCCCCAGACCGCAGTTGGAGTTACTTTGTCACAGGGGGCTAGTTCTGGCTCAGAGACAGTAGAAAAGGGGACGGTTAAAGAAATTCTCACAGTAATGCAGAAACTGCAAGAGCAAATGGAACACTTGCACACCCGTTGTGATGAACATTCTATGAAAATTGCAGACTTCCAGAAAACTGGAGGTGAAAGGGTGAGCCGTCCATACCCAGAAAATCAGAATCACCCACCACCCCCGCTGGAGGGATGAGGATAGGACCCACCGAAGGGGTCCAAATCAGTTAATGCAGTGCTCAGGAGAAATCGAAGGGGCTTACCGAAGGGGCCCAAACAGATGGCCAGAACGACGGGAGATACGCTGCTGGGAGTGTGGACGGATGGGCCACGTTGCTGCTAGATGTCCAGAGCAGCGACAAACTTATGAGAGACCGCCGTTAAACTGAAGTCCCCTGCTGCTGTAGGGCGTGTAGTAGGGGAGACTGACAAGGAGACTATGTGGGGAGAATGCCCTAATGATGACCTGATCGCTGCAAGTCCTGTTATACAGGTGGAAATGGAGGGTATTCCGGTTACCGGGATGATTGACACGGGTTCCCAAGTAACGACCTTGAGTAGAGACTGTTATGAACGGTACTTCCAGCAACATGTGAAATATGATCCCCATACATTCGTACGAGTGGTCGCAGCTAACCAGTTACCAGTTCCAGTCGTGGGAGTGGCCTGGATGAATGTCCGGGTATGTGGCCAAGATCTGGGTAGGAAAGGCATTGTGGTGGTACAGGAGTCACATGAAGTAAAGGTCCCTGTCATTTTGGGGATGAATGTGTTAAAAGAATTAGATCAGATCCTCTTTGAAAAGAAAGGTCACGGTTATTGGAAAGAAACCACCACCCATCGGCCTACTCAAACAGCTTTCCAGCGGCTGATCCGGACATGTGGCTTACAGAAAAGTTCGGATGCGCAGCGTCCTCTGGCTCGAATTTCAGTTCCTTTGCATACAAAAGTTACACTGCCACCCAGTCGGGAGACAATAGTGTCTATGCCCGTAGGCACCTGTCGGAAACTAGAGGGCATAGCTGTGTTGGTAGAACCACTGCAGGCAGCCGAAGGAGGTGTTGATCCGCTAGTGGCCCGTTCCTTGGCAATAGTTCGCAATGGAAGAGTACCACTTCGATGTGTAAACACTCAGGACCAGAGTGTGGACCTGACCCCAGGGAGGCAGCTGGCTAACATCTATGTGACTCCGGGAGGAAGTAAGGAAAGTAACTCCAATGCAGCTGAAGCCGACTGAAAGGGATGAGTGGACCGTAACTGTGTCCATGGGAGAAGATGAGGAACCCACCTCTGAATGGAATGGCCGTGCAATTCGAGAACAGATGAAGATGGATGCAAGTTCATGTTCTCTGGAATGTGTGCAGAAGGTAGATGAACTGTTGTGGGAGAACCGAGCCGCCTTTTCACGGTATGCTGAAGATTTTGGATGTACCACAGGGATCTACCATGAGATTCCCACAGGAGACACCCCTCCAATTAGAGAGCGCTACCGACAAATTCCTCCACAGTTGTATCAGGAAGTAAAAGAACTGTTAGCTAAGATGCTACAGGGTGGGATCATCCAAGAAAGCCAGAGTCCCTGGGCAGCTCCTGTGGTGTTAGTAAGAAAAAAAGATGGGTCCATCCGATTTTGCGTAGACTATCGGAAGTTAAACGCTTGCACCGTACGAGATTCCTACCCCTTGCCACGGATTGAGGAGTCCCTCTCAGCGCTGGGGAGAGCCCGGTACTTCTCCTCACTAGATCTGGCTAGTGGGTATTGGCAGGTGCCGATGGCCACAAAAGACAAGGAGAAGACGGCATTCATCTTGCCCATGGGACTATACGAATTTAACCGGATGCCCTTCGGGTTGACAAATGCACCCGGAACGTTTCAGCGGTTGATGGAGAAATGTCTCGGTGACTTCAACTTTGAGTTCACTCTCATCTACTTGGATGACATTATAGTGTATTCTGCGACCTTTGAAGACCATCTCCACCAGTTGGGGCAAGTATTTCGAAGATTGCGGGAACATGGGCTCAAATTAAAACCCAGTAAATGTCGGTTGTTCCAATCTGAAATTGATTACTTGGGTCACCGCGTATCAGGAGAAGGGGTGAGACCATCAAGAGACAAGATAGCGGCTGTTCAAGATTGGCCAATACCGACTACCCTGCGAGAAGTGAGGGCGTTCCTTGGAGTAGCCGGTTACTATCGACGGTTTATTAAGGATTTCGCCAAGGTAGCAGCACCACTTAATGCTCTCCTACGAGGCACATCCGGTGGTCCAAAGAACCGGTCCGTGAAGTGGGGACCTGAACAGGAACAAGCCTTCCAGGCATTAAAGGATGCACTGACAACAGCCCCAATCTTGGCATATGCTGATTACCACTTGCCGTTCCAGCTGTATACGGATGCAAGCCTGTATGGTCTTGGAGCAGTGCTTTCCCAGCTTCAGGATGGCCAGGAGAGGGTCATAGCGTACGGCAGCCGGTCTTTGAGAGATTCTGAAAGAAACCCCGAGAATTATAGTTCATTTAAGTTGGAGCTGTTGGCACTGGTATGGGCCATGACCGAGAAATTCTCTGAATATTTGACCGGTGCTGAAGTTTTAGTACTGACTGACAACAACCCACTAGCTCACCTGGAAAATGCCAAGCTCGGGGCGTTAGAGCAGAGGTGGATAGCCCGAATGACTAAGTTCAATTACCGCATTAAGTATCGGTCCAAGACAGAGAACCAGAATGCTGACGGGCTTTCTAGGGTAACCGCCCAGACCCCCACAGTAGACGTGGATCATGAGTTGGAGCATGTGGAGGTGCCCGACTTCAGCAGATTTTCACAGGCCTTGGCCGCCGCTAATCAGTTTGAGTTGGAGGGGACTGAAACGGCTCCTTTCTTTGGTCCCTCACGACAGGAATGGGCACAGATACAACAGACCCATGAGGGGCTGGCGCAGATGATCAAGTGTGTTGAGAAAGGCCAGAAGCCCTGTAGAGAGGAAAGAGAACGACTGACACGTGAGATATTATCTGTTCTGAGTCAGTGGGAAAAGTTGGAGATGAAAAATGGAGTGCTATGCCGAAAGGTCTATTTACCTTCTGAGATCGACATTCGATACCAAATTGTGGTGCCTAGTGAACTGGCTCGCTCGTTGGCAGTTGAGGCTCATAATAAGAATGGACATTTTGGTCATGAGAAGACCTTTCGTTGGTTACAGCGACTGATTTACTGCCCTGGTCTTCGTCAAATGGTCGAAGAAGTATGCCGCAGCTGTCGAACTTGTGAGATCCATAAGGCAATAGAACAGAGAGCTCCCCCTGCAAACCATCGTGACCCAGGAACCTTTAGAAATCGTCATGATAGACTATCTAATGGTGGGCCCATCCAATAGCGGACACCAGTATTGCCTCATAATGGTGGATCACTTCACCAAATTTGCGGTGGTAACCGCCACCAAGGACCAGACAGCTGAGTCAGCAGCTCGTGCTCTGTGCCAAGATTTCATTCGAGTATATGGGTGCCCTAAACGCATCCACTCCGACCAGGGTGCCTGCTTTGAGGGACACGTAATGAAAGAAGTTCAACGTATCTACGGGATAAAGAAGTCGCACACGACTCCATACCACCCTCAGGGAAATGGGGCCTGTGAAAGATTCAACAGAACTCTGCTACAGATGCTGCGGACTCTGGAGGAAGACAAGAAGTTACAGTGGCCTCAGTTCTTGTCTGAAATGGTGTGGGCCTATAACAATCAGGTCCATTCTACAACGGGGTACTCTCCTTATACACTTCTCTTTGGGCGGTCTGGGCGAAGTGTAGGAGAATTACAGTTGGATGATGTGGATGGGTTCCCTCCGAGGGAGCCAACCTCTTGGGTGCGGGCGCACCGGCAGAGACTTGAGACGATCCATCGATTGGTGCGGCAGCGCCTGCAAGAGCATCCCCATCCTGATAAGACCCCAGTGCAAGAAGCACCATTGCAACCAGGCGACCTGGTGCTAGTTCGTGTCAAGAAACCCCAAGGGAAATTGGAAAGCCGATGGGAGGCTTTGCCGTATCGTGTTGTTGGCCGCAAGTATGCGAATGGGCCAGTGTACCAGGTCCAGAAAGAAGGAACTGATTGTGTTCGAGTACTTCACCGAAATATGTTGCGCCTGTGTCATTCTGAAAGGACAAATCATGATGGGCTTGTCAATGTGAATGAGCTCCCACAGTCAGAGAATGGAGGTGCGGAATGGGCCTCAGACGAGGAGGATGATTGTTGGCCGATCCCTGCTCCTGGGGATGTTCCACCTGTGACTACTGTATCTCCGGCCTGTGCCCCCTCTGGTGCGGAATCCGCTGGTCCTTCTCAGCCCATAGCTGCAGCACCCCATAATATACCACCGGTCCTCAGACGGACCACTAGGCCAAATGCTGGTATTCCCCCCTGTTCGGTATGCGCAGGATGAGTTTGTTTGGCCTGCCATACATCGGTATACTACCACCCTGTGCATAAAAGTACAACCCTCTGGATATACAGTCATAGGCAGGGACTGCCAATCTTAAAGTGGGGGGGAATATGTAAGAGACAGCCAATGTTGTCCTAAGCTTCATTTGTCTGTATAAACTGTTAATGTTGAATGTATTTCTGTGATTCTGTTCCTTTAAGACAGCAGCCATTGTAATTGTGACATGATGCTGGAGTGACTTTCCCCCCCTTTTATGTCAGCTTGCCTGTTCTGCAGACAGAATGTGAGCAGAGAAGCAGGAAGTGACGAGACAGAGAGCAGCAGCCATCTTAGCAAGTGTTGTATTGAACTGGTGTGGAGATTTTTCTGTACAGCTAAGCTGTATCTTGGTCCAGAGACAAACAGAGTGTAAAGAGACAACAGGACTAGTGAGTCCACGTGAAAGGAACAGTGCTCAGTGGCTGATCAGTGAGACTGACATGGGGGGCCCACCCCCCGCCCGGCCCCATGGTCCAGTCCTGGTGCTCATGTGTCTATTGTAGGTCCTCTCAGTGGTAGATAGAGGTTAGTGGTGGCATGGGCTCTCTGACTAGTCTGGGGCTAATTAGCCCCATACAGACAAAGCTGTGATACACTATGCGTCCTGATCAGGGGCAGACATGGACAATGGGGTTCCCTGTTCAAACCAGATTGTTTGCCTTCTTCAGCAAACCTGCAGCTTGCACCTTCTCATATTTACAGTAATTAATGACTATCAATAAATCATCTCTTATTGGACAGATAATCTTTAGTTAATTTTAGGTAATGAGCCTGGATTATTAGTGACATTCTTGCTAGTCTAGGGTAGTTAAAACGTTAATGGTAACATCACTTGTGGGCTAGAGAAAAGTTTTTCTGGCCACAGGATAGGTCATCAGTATGTCATCTGTGGGGTCAAACACCCGGTCCTCACACTGATCAGCTGTTCTGACAGCCTCTAGGCATAGGAAGCTGATGCAGGGGACGGTGAGGGAATGCAGTCTGCCCCTATTTAAGTAATAAAGTGACACAGCAGCCCCATGCACTGTATAATGGTGGCTCTGGGCAGTGGCGTAACTAAAGTCTTGTGAGCCCCGATGCAAACTTTTGTCCGGGGCCCCCTACCCCCTCCCTACAGAAAATTCTTGATAGTGACAGATACGGGGCCCCAAACAGTATAATTTGCTCGACAGTGACCCCACACAGCATTATATGCTCCACATTGCTCCCCCACACACACAGTATAATATGCTCCACACAGTGGCTCCACCCTGTATTATATGCTCCCCACAGTGGTCTCCACCCAGTATTATATGCTCCCCACAGTGGTCCCCACCCAGTATTATATGCTTCCCACAGTGGGCCCCACCCAGTAGTATATGCTCCACAGTGGCCCCCAGACAGTAGTATATGTGCCACAGTGACCCCCACCCAGTAGTATATGCTCCACAGTGTTCCCCACCCAGTATTATATGCTCCACAGTGGCCCCCACCTAGTAGTATATGCTTCACAGTGGCCCCCACACAGTATTATACGCTCCCAACATCCCCCCTCTGCTCCGGTGTTATTATTATACTCTGGGGTCTCCTCAGACCCCAGAGTATAATAATCAGAGGCCCAGGGAAGCTGATTAAAAATAACAAACTCTCATACTCACCTTGCCTTACCTTACCTTAGCATCCTTGCTCCATTCTGCCGTCTTCAGCGTCTTCAGGCCCTCTTCAGACGTCGCTGCTGAGGCCTGTGATTGGGCCTCAGCGGTCACGTGGGGGCGCACTGACTTCATTATGCGGCTGCGCCCCATGAGACCTCTGGGGCCTAATCACAGGCCTCAGTCACATGATGGAAGAGCGCCGGAGAGAACGCTGTGCCCAGGAGAGGTGAGAATATGTATTTATTATTTTCAGTCACCTCCCCTGGGCTGCCATCTATTGGAAAGAGCCTGGCAATATCCCAGGGCCCTTTTCCAATAACAGTATGTATAGCGGTTGGGGAACCAGGCTTTCCCTGACCGCTATCATAGTGGTCTGGGGCCCCGGCCATCTCCAGCTGACCATGAACCCCCTACCCCACTGGACCTGGTCGTGGTCGCACCCCCTGCGACCGCGATCGTTACGCCACTGGCTCTGGGAAATTTTACCTCCACTCCTATTACTTGAATAGGACGGAGCAACCTACACATGCTTTCTGTCGCTGCATCAGCTTGCCAAGAACAGCTGATCTGTGCGGGGTCCTGTGGATAGGTCATTAGTATGAAATCTCCATTTGGGTCTGGAAATCTCCTATAATTTCTCTAGTGGGCTGGGTCAGTGACGGATTTAGTAATAACATCTGTGGTGATCTAGAGCAGAGAAGGAGTTAAAACCTCATGTAGGTTACAGAAGTAAAAAAGTTAATGTTCACATCTTTGGCAGAATAGACTAGTGAATAAGTCAGTGATAAGGTCCCTGATGGTCTAGGGCAGCAAAGAGGTTAATAACATCTTTCATGGTCGGCGCAATGCAAAATCTATAGCAAAGCCCCCAACTGCTATGTGTTATCTATAATAATGCTGAGCAGCCTTTGGACCCCCTGAGGTACCAGGGCCTGGGTGTGACTGCTACCTCCGTACTCCCTATACCTACAGTATCTCACAAAAATCAGTACACCCCTCACATTTTTGTAATCATTTCATTATATATTTTCATGTAATAACACTGAAGATTTGACACTTTCATACAATGTAGAGTAGTCAGTGTACAGCTTGTATAACAGGGTACATTTGTTGTGCCCTGAAAATCACTCAACACACAGCCATTGGCTGGCAACAAACGTGAGTACACCCGTAAGTGAAAATGAACAAATTGTGCCCAATTAGCCAATACCCCTCCCTGGTGTCATGTGACTGGTTAGTGTTACAAGGTCTCAGGTGTGAATGGGGAGCAGATGTCTTAAATTTGGTGTTATCGTTCTCACACTCTCTCATACTGGTCACTGGAACTTCAACATGGCACCTCATGGCAAAGAACTCTCTGAGGATCTGAAAAAAGAATTGTTGCTGTACATAAAGATGGCCTAGGCTATAAGACGATTGCCAACACCCTGAAACTGAGTTGCAGCACGGTGGCCAAGACTTTACAGAGGTTTAACAAGACAGGTTCCACTCTGATCAGGCCTCGCCATGGTCGACCAAAGAAGTTGAGTGCCCATGCTCAGCGTCATATCCAGAGGTTGCCTTTGCAAAATAGACATATGAAAGCTGCCAGCATTTCTGCAGAGGTTAAAAGGGGTGTGTCGAGGGGTTGGGGGGTCAGCCTGTCAGTGACCAGACCATACAATGCCACACACTGCAACAACTTGGTCTGCATGGCTGTCATCTCAGAAGGAAACCTCTTCTAAAGATAATGTACTAGAAAGCCTGCAAACAGTTTGCTGAAGACAAGCAGACTAAGGACAAGGATTACTGGAACTATGTCCTGTGGTCTGATGAGACCAAGATAAACTTATTTGGTTCAGATGGTGTCAATTGTGTATGGTGAGGAGTACAAAGACAAGCATGGTGGTGGGAATGTCATGGTTTGGGGCTGCCAGCTGTGGGGAGCTACAGCTCATTGAGGGAATGATGAATGCCAACATGTCATGTACTGTGTCATACTTAGCAGAGCATGATCCCATCCCTTCAGAAAATGGGTCACAAGGCACTATTCCAACATGGTAACCACCCCAAACACACCTCCAAGATGACCACTGCCTTACTAAAGAAACTGAGGGTTAAGGTCTCCAGACCTAAACGCTATTGAGCATCTGTGGTGCAGCCTCAAATGGAAGGTAGAGGAGCCCAAGGTCTCTGCTATCCACAAGCTCCGTGATGTCGTCATGGAGGAGTGGAAGAAGATTCCAGTGACAACCTGTGACGCTCCAGTGAATTCCAAGCCCAAGAGGGTTAGGGCAGTGCTGGAAAATAATGGTGGCCACACAAAATATAGACACTTGGGGCATAATTTGTCCATTTTCACTTAGGGGTGTACTCACTTTTGTTGCCAGGGGTTTAGACATTAATGGCTGTGTGTTGAGTGATTTTCAGGACACACTACAATTTACACAATTTACCCTGTTATACAATCTGTACACGGACTACTCTAGATTGTATCAAAGTGTCAGATCTTCAGTGTTGTCCCATGAAAATATATAATGAAATAGTTACAAAAATGTGAGGGGTGTACTGACTTTTGTGAGATACAGTATGTCCCTATGTAACATGTCATTATATGAAGTGATTAAGCTATCTTTACATGACCCTGTAAGCACGTGACACTTCCAGACTACCATACCTAATAGCTTTGTAGCCATGTTCATAGAGTCTGTTAATGCTACACTAAATACAGATATAGCTGTGCTATTAATATTCAGCAACCTAAGGGAAAACCACAGCACATTGTGCCAAATGACCAGCTCAGCTCTGCTACATTGATGTGCTCATATGTGGTGTGAACTGATGATAGCAGCTAGAAAGTTTAAGAGGGTCTCTTTTCATAACATTTTATAAATAAAACATAACTTTTAATAATATAAGAAATAAAATTTAACTGAACACACACCCTAAAGTGAATTAAAAAGTCTTTGTTGTTATTTGTATATAAGGCAGGCTTATCTAATTATTCACCGCTTTAACACCTTAAGGACACAGCCCAAAAGTGCGTTAAGGACCAGGCCTTGTTTTTCAAAACTGACATGTGTCACTTTATGTGGTAAGAACTTTGAGACGCTTTAACTTACACAAGTGATTTTGATACTGTTTTCTCGTGACACATTGTACTTCATGATAGTGGTAAAGACTAATCAATATTTTTGTATTTATTTATAAAAAAAATAGGATATTTGATGGAAATTAGAAAAATTCACAATTTTCAAAATGTGAAATTCTCTGCTTTTCAGACAGATAGTCATACCACCCAAATACATTAATACATATTATCTACCATATCTCTGCTTTATATCGGCATTATCTTTTAATCGTCCTGTAATTTATTTTGGATGTTAGAAGGCTTACAAGTGTAACAGCGATTTTCCAGATTTACAAGAAAATTTACCAAACTAATTTTTTAGGGACCACTTCAGTTCTGAAGGGGATTATAAAGGCCTATATATTAGAAACCCCCCATAAATCACCCCATTTTCAAAACTGCACCTCTCAAATAATTCAAAATAGCATTTGGGAAGTTTGTTAACCCTTTAAGCATTTCACAAGAATTAAAACGATATCGAGGTGAAATTTAGACATTTCATTTTTTTCCACTAATCCCTTCATTTAGCCCTAAATTTAACACATTCACAAAGGGTTAAAGGAGAAAATGCATCTCCCAGTTTATTATACAATTTCTCCTGAGCACAGAAATACCCCACATGTGGGTGTAAACTGATGTTTGGGCATTCGGCAGTGCACAGAAGGGAAGGAGCGACACTGGATGTTTGAAAAGCAGATTTTGCTGGAATAGTTTTCGGGTTCCATGTCGCATTTGCAGAGCCCCCAAAGTACCAATACAATGGAAACCCCTCAAAAATGACCCCATTTTGGAAATTACACCCCTCATAGAATTTATCTAGGTGTACAGTGAGCATTTTGACCTCACAGCTGTTTCACAGATTTTATCATCATTGGGACGTAAACATGAAAAATTACTTTTTTTTCCAATAAACCGTCCATTTAGCGACATATTTTTAATTTTTGCAAGTGGTTAAAGAAGAAAAAGCACCCCACAGTTTGTTACACAATTTCTTCTGAACACAGAAATGCCCCATATGTGGTTGTAATCTGCTGTATGGGAACATGGCGGGGCTCACAATGGAAAGAGCGCTATTTAGCTTTTGGAGGGCAGATTTTGCTGGAATAGTTTTCGGGTTCCATGTCGCATTTGCAGAGCCCCTAAAGTACCAATACAATGGAAACCTCTCAAAAGGGACCCCATTTTAGAAACTACACCCCCCAAGGAATGTATCAAGGGGTATTATCATTTTGAGCCTAAAAATGCTTCCCAAAAATTAATGTACAAAGTGAAAATTGAAGTTTTTGAAGAAATTATCCAATTTCAGAATATGTTGCGGCCACTTTGTGGCATCAGAGACATGAACTCCTAAAACTATTAAGTGGGCTATCCCGGGGAAAATAAATTATATATGTGGGTGTAAACTGCTGCTTGGGCACACAGCAGGGCTCAGAAAGGAAGGAGCACTGTGTTTTTTTAGCTTTTGTAGTGTAGATTTAGAGGGACTTTCTGGACACCATGTTGTTTTTGCTGAGCCCTGGAGGTGCCAGTAAACTGGAATTCCCCAAGAAGTGACCCCCATTTTGTAGGGGCAATTTTAGGGTCTCTGCAAATGTGACATGACGTCCAAAAACCAACAATCTAAATCTGCGCTCCAAAAGTACATAGTGTGACTTCACATCTGCCCCCTGCTCTGTGCCCAAATGGCAGTTTATGCCCACATGTATGACACTGGTGTACCCAGGATAACGTACTTAATGCCATATGTGGGTATAAACTGCTGTTTAGGCACAGCCAGGCACAGAAGGGAAGGAGAGCTATTTTGGTTTTTAGAGCATAGTTTGGTTTATGGACACCATGCCACTTTTGCAGAGCCCAAGAATTGCCAGTAAAGTGGAATCCACAGACTTGTGACCCCATTTTGGAAACTACACCCTTCAAGGGATTTATCAAGTGGTGTAGCGAGCATTATTAACCCTTAAGTGCTGCATTCTTTTAATTTCCAGAAATGAATGCGCAGATGATAATGAAAAGTTAAAAATTACATTTTTCCATAGATACGCCATTTCAGTGCCCGATATGTTGTGCCCAGCTTATGTCTGGAGAGACACACACTCCAAAAACTGGTAAGTGGGTATCCCGGGCACAACAGCTTTTGGAGCATTCATCTCTGATACAAGCCGGGCACAACATATTATGCACTGAAATTACATATTCCTGGAAAATTGTCATTTTCACCTTTCACAATCAGCTGTGTATTCATTTATGGGTAATAAATTATACAGGAGTGGACTGCTGAGGACTCTGGAAAACAGCTTAAGAAGTCATTTTCTCTGATGAATCCCCATTTTTGATTGTTTGGAAACAAGGCCTCAGCAGTGAGTGTAGAGCTACTTACCTGCACATCTGTCCTCTTCAAGCTGCCAAGCTCAGTGACACAAGGATGGCTCAGGATAAGAACTTTACACATTGTAAACCCATTGTGACGTCATGCAGTGTCTGTGATGTCATGTGTTCTGTGATGTCATGTGCTGTCTATGGTGTGAAGGGTTTTTATAATATACATTACCCTTAGAGATGATATATAAGATATTTTATCCAGGATTTACTATAGTTATATATAGATGGTGCACAGTATTACTTTTCTTGCCCTGTATGACCATAGTAATTCTCAGTCCTTATTCTGTATATATGGACAGTGCACAGTACCACTTCTCTTCTCCTGTATACGGGGTGTAATTCTCAGTATCTGCTCTTATTCTGTATACAGGTACATCTCAATAAATTAGAATATTTTAGAAATGTTCATTCATTTCAGTGATTCAGTAATTCAATTCATAATCAGCATCTTCCATGATTGTGTGTCCTACTGAACCAGACTGAGGGACCATTTAAAGGTTTAGGGAACCTTGGCAGGTAACACACTGAATTTACAATACTGAACTTTTTTACATATTCTAATTTTCTTAGATTTATGTTTTCATTACCTGTAATCCATAATAAACATTTACAGAAATAAAACACTTGAAATAGAACACTCTGTGTGTAAAGAATCTAGAAAATATAGGAGGTCACTTTTTGAATTTAATTAGTGAAATAAATATTTAAACAATATTCTAATTTATTAAGATGCACCTGTACATGGGCACTGCACAGTACCACTTCTCTTGTCCTGCACACTTGGTGTAATTCTCAGTATCTGCTTTTATTATGTATACATGGGCACTGCACAGTACCACTTCCCTTGTCCTGTATGCGGAGGTGAACCTAGCCTCTCTGCTGCCTGAGACAAACTATAGAAAGGCGCTCCCCCCCCCCTCAAAAAAAAAAAAAGATACCGACCTGGCTATCTTTGGTTGCCTCATGGGGCCCCTTAATTAGGACTCGCCCCCTTCATTGGCAGAACAAAAAATTCTCTTATTTGGTCCCCCGTAGTATAACACTCCCTTTTTTTGTCCCTCATACAAAATACAACCCCTTTTATTTGGCCCACCATATGATATATGACCCCCCTTTTTATTGTCCACAACACAATACATGACATGGTATATGACCCCCATTTTCTGGCCCTCTGCACATGTCTGTGGGGCCCCCTGGAGGGCAGAAGGAAAAGCAGAGTCGGCTGTGAGCAGGAGCAGGGATCGGTAAATCAGGCCGCGGGCCCGTGAACCCCAACAAATACTGCTACTGTTAAACTCTGCGTTTTTTCAGACCTTGGAGTATAATGGGCGGAAGCCCAGGGGAGGTGAGAAACATAAAAAAACAGTGTTACTCATCTCTCCTGCGCTCCGGCATTTCGCGGCTGTATACAGGCCTCTTTGGTGACGTCCCAGACGTCATGTCGGCCAGGACGGCATCATTAAGCGTGGCGACGCTGGCCTAGCCCACGTGACTTCTGTACCGACATTGAAGAGGGCCAAAAGCAGCGGGGAGTGCACCAGAGCTCGGGAATGGTAAGTAACTTTGGTTTTTATGTTTGTCACCTGGATCTCCGATCATTATACTCTGGGGTCTGAAAAGTCCCGAGAGTACAAAAATTGTTCATGGGTGGTCCACTATGGGGCATAATACTGTGTGCAGGGTCCACTATGGGGCATAATACTGTTTGCAGTGGCCACTGTAGGACATAATACTGTGTGCAGCGGAAACTATGGGGCATAATACTGCATGCAGGGTCCACTATGGGGCATAATACTGTGTGCAGGGGCCACTGTGGGACATAATACTGTGTGCAGGGGAAACTATGGAGCATAATACTGCATGCAGGGGCCACTATGGTGCATAATACTGTATGCAGGGGCCACAATGAGGCATAATACTGTTTGCAGGGGGCCACTAAGGGGGGATAATGCTGTGTTCAGGGGCCACTATGGGGCATAATTCTGTGTGCAGGGGCCACTATGGGACATAATAGTATGTATGCAGGGGCCACAATGGGGCATAATACTGTGTGCAGGGGCAACAATGGGGCATAATAATGTGTTCAGGGGCCACTATGGTGCATAATACTGTGTGCAGGGGCCACTATGGGGCATAGTATGTGTGTGTGCAGGGGCCACAATGAGGCATAATACTGTGTGCGGGGGCTACAATGGGGCATAATACTGTGTGCAGGGGCCACTACTGTATAGGGCAGGGGTCCCCAAACTACGGCCCGCGGGCCGCATCCGGCCCCCGGAGGCCATTTACCCAGCCCGCCTCGCAATTTCCATGTGTTATTTCAATTGTGAGCCGCACAGGCGCTTATAATTGGAATAACCCGCCCCGAGTGCTACACGGGAAGTCTTGTTCCTGTGTAGACGCCGGCGCTCGTCATCCGCACCCGGCCCGCTACGCTACAGCTGCTATGGTAGCGGTTATACCCCTGGCTCATCATGAAGCCCTTTTACGCTTCTTTACAATCAGAAATTTCATCCAGAAGATGGCAGCAAATTCCATTGATAAGCTAGTGCACCAATACTAAAAGTGTCATCGTGGAAAGCCAGCCACAACACAACCATAGAGAAGAGATCTGGCTACAACTGGCATAAAGTAACTTCACAACTAAACGTATCCCTACCTCCAACTTCGCTCCACTGCCTCTCCAACCAGATCTAGACTAACGAGTGCACTTGCATCACGGTTACGGCTAGCAGTGACAAATATGGAACCGGACATTGACCATCCCATTAGCCAAAAGCAGGCCCATACTTCACATTGAAATAATGGTGAGTTTGTTGGACTTAAATTTACTATTTCTTGCTTTGAAATTTGTATTTGTTCCCTTTTGTTTTACTTTAAAATGAGATACGTGTAGTGTGATAGGGATTTTCATAGTTTTTCTCATCCTCGGCCCTCCAACGGTCTGAGGGACAGTGAACTGGCCCCCTGGAAAAAGTTTGGGGACCCCTGGTATAGGGCATAATACTAGTGTTCGTGGGGCTACTATGGGGCATAATAGTATGTGTGCAGGGGCCACAATGGGGCATAATACTGTGTGCAGGGGCCACGGGCATAATACTGTGTGCGGGGCCACTATAGGAGCATAATAGTATGTGTGCTGGGGCGACGGTGGGTTATAATTCTATGTGCAGTGGCCGCTGTGGGACATTATACGTGTGGAGGGGCCACTATGGGACATTATACTGTGTGAGGGGCTGCTATGAAAAATTATACTGTGTAGTGGGGTCATGATTATTATACTGGGTGCAGGGGTCACTGTCAGACATTATACTGTGTGGAGGGGCCACTATGGGATATTATACTGTCTGGAAGCCAATTTGGGACATTATATGTATATAAATGGGGCGTTATACTGTGTGGAGGCCAGGAAAGAGGACGCTATGCCGTGGGGGGCTACTAGTCAAAAGTTTGCTGGGGGTCCCAGTCTTTGCTTACTTATGCCACTGTCTGCACTAATATAACATCACATGCATTTACATAGTTGCAGTGGAAAACATGGTGACTTCTTTCAGATACAGCGCCACATGTGTGCATTAGCTGTGTCTGGTATTGCAGCTCAGCCCTATTCCGTGCTACAAAGGTGAGGTGCAACATCACAAACAAACTGTAGACAGGTGGGGAGCTGATTCTGAAAGAAGCAGCCATGTTCTTCTAATCTTGTATAAACCCTTTGAAGGGTTGTGCTGTTATAGACACTTATCTCCTATCCACAGCACAGGGGATATAAGTGTCTCCAACAGGGACCTAGTGATCAGGAGGATGAGGGACTGAACATCCCCATAAAGCCTCCATGTGAATAGAGCGCCAGTGTGCTTGCGTGACTAGCACTCCATTCACTTCTATGGGGATAAGGGCGCCGCAGGAAATTACAGTCCGGCAGCCCCATAGCAGTGAATGTTGCATCTGTCATCCAAGCACACAGGCGCTCCATTCACAAGCAGGATTTAGGGAGACTTTCAGTCCCCCATCCTTCTGATTACTAGGGGCCAGGCGGTCGGGCCCCCAGAGATCGGACACTTATCCCCTGTTGGTGGATAGCAGATAAGTGTCCTTAATGGTTGTTACTCTGTGCTGTAGTTTATGGGGTCTTTAGGAGTCCGCAGGTGGATCCGAACAGTGGAGAGTCCAGCAAAAGTGTGAACCTAGCCTTAGTTGAAAATTGACCCTCGGGCTATTCATTACTACGACTTACTTCTCCAGCCTTTTGTTAACCCTGTTCCACGGTTTTGTCTAACATATGGTTATATCAGATCTTCAAAGCATTGCCTGTTATTTTCTTTACATTTTAAACACCGTCCCAACTTTTTTGGAATTGAGGTTTTATTAAACCGTTTACGACCTTGGAAGTACTATTACGTTCTGGGCGCTTGGTAATTCACGCACCAGGGCATAATACTACGCCTGAGGCCGGCCTCCCGCTCACTATCTGAGCCGGCAGCATCGGAACCGGGTGTTAGCTGTAACTGACAGCTAACACCCTGCTCCATAACTGAGTTCCGATCGGAGGTTTTAACCCCTTGGATGCTGCGGTCAAACATGACCACAGCATCCAAGGGGTTCCACCATGTTGCCAACCCCCCCCCCCCCCGGCAGCTCCCGCGACGAGATCGGGGGGGTGCCGATATCTATAATCTGCAGCCCGGGGTCTGGCCAGTGACCCCAGGCTGCCTGGAGCCCCCACTACCTGGTTGATCCTGCCGGGAAAAAAATTAATAACAGTCCCAAAAATTCCCTTTTCCTATATAAAATTAATTATATAAAAAAAAAAACTAAAAACAATACATACAGTACAGATCAAAAGTTTGGACACACCTTCTCATTCCAAGAGTTTTCTGTATTTTCATGACTATAAAAATTGTAGATTCACACTGAAGGCATCAAAACTATGAATTAACACATGTGGAATTATATACTTAACAAAAAAAGTGTGAAACAACTGAAAATATGTCTTATATTCTAGGTTCTTCAAAGTAGACACCTTTTGCTTTGATTACTGCTTTGCACACTCTTGGCATTCTCTTGATGAGCTTCAAGAGGTAGTCGCCTGAAATGGTCTTCCAACAGTCTTGAAGGAGTTCCCAGAGATGCTTAGCACTTGTTGGCCCTTTTGCCTTTACTCTGCGGTCCAGCTCACCCCAAACCATCTCGATTGGGTTCAGGTCTGGTGACTGTGGAGGCCAGGTCATCTGGCGTAGCACCCCATCACTCTCCTTCTTGGTCAAATAGCCCTTACACAGTCTGCATGTGTGTTTGGGGTCATTGTCCTGTTGAAAAATAAATGATGGTCCATCTAAACGCAAACCGGATGGATGTGCGACAAGATGTGTGGTAACCATGCTGGTTCAGTATTCCTTCAATTTTGAATAAATCCCCAACAGTGTCACCAGCAAAGCACCCCCACACCATCAAACCTCCTCCTCCATGCTTCACGGTGGGAACCAGGCATGTAGAGTCCATTCGTTCACCTTTTCTGCGTCGCACAAAGACACGGTGGTTGGAACCAAAGATCTCAAATTTGGACTCATCAGACCAAAGCACAGATTTCCACAGGTCTAATGTCCATTCCTTGTGTTCTTTAGCCCAAACAAGTCTTCTGCTTGTTGCCTGTCCTTAGCAGTGGTTTCCTAGCAGCTATTTTACCATGAAGGCCTGCTGCATACAGTCTCCTCTTAACAGTTGTAGAGATGTGTCTGCTGCTAGAACTCTGTGTGGCATTGACCTGGTCTCTAATCTGAGCTGCTGTTAACCTGCGATTTCTGAGGCTGGTGACTCGGATGAACTTATCCTCCGCAGCAGAGGTGACTCTTGGTCTTCCTTTCCTGGGGCGGTCCTCATGTGAGCCAGTTTCTTTGTAGCGCTTGATGGTTTTGGCCACTGCACTTGGGGACACTTTCAAAGTTTTCCCAATTTTTCGGACTGACTGACCTTCATTTCTTAAGGTAATGATGGCCACTCGTTTTTCTTTACTTAGCTGCTTTTTTCTTGCCATAATACAAATTCTAACACTCCATTCAGTAGGACTATCAGCTGTGTATCCACCTGACTTCTGAACAACACAACTGATGGTCCCAACCCCATTTATAAGGTAAGAAATCCCACTTACTAAACCTAACAGGGCACACCTGTGAAGTGAAAACCATTTCAGGTGACTACCTCTTGAAGCTCATCAAGAGAATGCCAAGAGTGTGCAAAGCAGTAATCAAAGCAAAAGGTGGCTACTTTGAAGAACCTAGAATATAAGACATATTTTCAGTTGTTTCACACTTTTTTGTTAAGTATATAATTCCACATGTGTTAATTCATAGTTTTGATGCCTTCAGTGTGAATCTACAATTTTTATAGTCATGAAAATACAGAAAACTCTTGGAATAAGAAGGTGTGTCCAAATTTTGGTCTGTACTGTATTTGGTATCGCCACGTCCATAACAACCTGTACAATAAAGCTGAAATAATATTTAACGTATACAGTGAATGTCATGGAAAAATATAATGGAAAAAAAAACCCCAGAAGTAATGCTTTTTCGCCATATTACATTACAAAATATGAATAACGGTAACATGTTACTTACGCTGTACGCTGCATGGCGAAAAATTTAAAAGGTAAAACGCAATGCCAGAATTGATGAGGTTTTTTTTTAAATCCACCAAGAAAGAGTTAATAAAATTTATTCTATAAGTTATAGGCACCCAGGAGTAGGCAGGAGGAAATGTATAAGCTGTGGAACTACTGGGGAAATAGTAGGGAATTTAGTGGACCCAATGTACTCCGCACATCTTACATAATCACTCTTCACCATCCGCTGTGCATTCACGTCTGGGATACTAATGCTCACTACACCCCTTCATAAATTCTTTGAGGGGTGCACTTTTCAAAATGAGGTCATTCCCTAGGGGATCCCACTTTTCTGGTACTTTAGAGGCTCTGCAAACATGACATGGCGTCCAGATCCCAAACAACTGAATCTGCACTCCAAAAGCCACATAGCGCTCCTTCACATCTCCGCTATGCTGTGTGCCCAAACTGCAGTTTATACCCACATATGGCATTAAGTACGTTATCCTGGGTACACCAGTGTCACACATGTGGACATAAACTGCAGTTTGAGCACACAGCATAGTGGAGATGTGAAGGAGCGCTATGTGGCTTTTGCAGCGCAGATTTAGATGTTTGGTATCTGGACGCCATGTCATGTTTGCAGAGACCCTAAAATTGCCCCTACAAAATAGGGTCACTTCTTGGGGAATTCCGGTTTATTGGGACCTCCAGCGCTCTGCAAAAACATCATTGCATCCAGAAAGTCCCTCTAAATCTGTACTCCAAAAGCTAAAAAAACACAGTGCTCCTTCCCTTCTGAGCCCTGCTGTGTGCCCAAGCAGCAGTTTACTCCCACATATACAACTTTTTTGTAGCCAGGATAGCCCACTTAATAGTTTTAGGAGTGCATGTCTCTGATGCCACAAAGTGGCTACAATGTATTAGGCACTGAAACTGGATATTTCTTTAAAAAACTCAGTTTTCACTTTATACATTAATTTTTTGAAAGCATTTTTAGGCTCAAAATGATACATTCTTTGAGAGGTGTAGTTTCTAAAATGGGGTCACTATTGAGGGGTTTCTATTGTATTGGTATTTTAGGGGCTCTGCAAATGCGACATGGTACCTGAAAACTATTCCAGCCACTTCTGCCCTCCTAAAGCCAAATAGCGCTCTTTCCATTCTGAGCCCCTCCATGTTCCCATACAGCAGATTACTACCACATATGGGGCATTTCTGTGTTCAGAAGAAATTGTGTAACAAACTGTGTTGTGTTTTTTCTTCTTTAACCACTTGTAAAAATTAAAAATATATTGCTAAGTGGTCGATTTATTGGAAAAAAAAAGTAATTTTTATTTTTACGTTCCAAAGTCAATAAAATCTGTGAAACAACTGTGAGGTCAAAATGCTCACTATACACCTAGATAAATTCTATGAGGGGTGTAGTTTCTAAAATGGGGTCACTTTTGAGGGGTTCCCATTGTATTGGTACTTTAGGGGCTCTGCAAATGCGACATGGAACCCAAAAACTATTCCAGCAAAATCTGCCCTCCAAAAGCTAAATAGCTCTCTTTTCATTTTGAGCCCTGCCATGTACCCAAACAGCAGATTACAACCACATAGGGGGCATTTCTGTATTCAGTAGAAATAGTGTAACAAACTTTGGTGAGCTTTTTCTCCTTTGTCCTCTTGTGAAAATGAAAAATTTGGGGCTAAATTGACGGTTTATTGGGAAAAAAGGAATTTTTCATTTTAATGTCCCAATGTTAATAAAATCTGTGAAACAGCTGTGGGGTCAAAATACTCACTATACCCCTTGACATGTTCTGTGAGGGGTGTAGTTTCCAAAATGGGGTCACTTTTAGGGGGTTTCCACTGTATGGGTACTTTAGGGGCTCTGCAAATGCAACATGGCACCTGAAAACTATTCCTGCAAAATCTGCCCTCCAAAAGTCAAATAGCGCTCTTTCCATTCCGAGCCCCGCCATGTACCCATACAGCATATTACAACCACATATGGGGTATTGCTGCATTCAGGAGCAATTGTTTAACAAACTGTGGGGTGCTTTTTCTTCTTTTAACCCCTTGTGAAAATGAAAACTTTGGGGATAAAGTAACGTTTTAGTAATTTTTCATTTATACATCCCAATGTTAGTAAAATCTGTGAAACAGCTGTGGAGTCAAAATGCTCACTATACCCCTTGATGAATTCTGTGAGGGGTGTAGTTTCCAAAATGGGGTTACTTTTGAAGGGTCTCCATTGTATTGGTACTCTAGGGGCTCTACAAATGAGACATGACACCTGAAAACTATTCCAGTAAAATCTGCTTTTCAAATGTCCAGTGTCGCTCCTTCCCTTCCGGGCACTGCCGTGTGCCCAAACATCATCCTCCTCCACTTATGGTTACCTTTAAAATGTCCCATAGTCCATTTGGGTTGTGGGCTGTGATTTTCTGGCTCTCCTACTGCTAAGGAGTAGTAATTCTCTTCTGTGATTCAGAGATTATCCTATTCGACTATTGCGTGTACTGTTGCTGCGTTTTTGCATACCCACCGGCCTCCCTTAAGGTACCCCTCTTTTTCTGGTTCTGGTTGCGGTTTGTAATATTGGTATTGTTATTGTCTGTGACTTTTTGTGGTCTTTTTAGGATGTCTTCTTCTGCTTCCGGCTCTGGTGATGGAGATTTTAGGAGGAAGAAATCTTCCAAGCGTAAACATTTAGCCTGTTTAGATTGTAAGACTCCCTTGTCTGACGGCTACGTAATTCTTTCGCTGTCGCCAGTGTCGTGGCCCCCCTTCTGAGGAGCCATCCATACGTGAGGTTGTGACATGGGTGAAAGAATACATGGGAGGGACTCTCTCAAAGAGATCCGGAATTCTATCTCCCAGATCGCCAAGAGACCACGTCTTGAAAACATCCTCTCTTGCGGGTCTCGGACGAAGATTTTCAGGTTGTGGATGAAACTTTGTCCTCTGATGACTCCGCTGAAGATGCCAGCAGACCTCTCTTCCCACTCGAGAAAATCAATAGGCTGCTGAAGTCCATCCGGTCTAAAGACCGTGATGTTGATGGGGGAAGCCTCCACGTCCACCTATAGAGGGCCCAGAGTCTTCCAAGTGGACGAGACATTATAAAAGTTAATGTCTTCAGAGTGGAAATTTCCGGAGAAACCCTTTATAACTACTGGTAGGTTTAAGACCTTGTTCCCCATCGCAGAGTCTCAACTGGATCAGTGGGGGTCCTCCCCCTAAGATGGATATAGCGGTAGCCAAGCTATCTCGCCGCACTCTAGTACCATCTGAGGATGGAGCAAATTTGCAGGATTCTATGGACAGACGCATGGAGAGTATTCTCAAGAGGGCCTACTCAGTGGCCTCTGCTCAAACCCTCGTGCGCTGTTGCGTCATGTGAAGTCTCAGCCAAACTACGGGCTGATTTGCTGCAGCTTGAGAGGGACATCGATTCTGGTGTCTCCAGAGACGAGTTACTTTCCTTCTTAAGTTCGACTTCTTTGGCGGCAGAATTCTAGCTGAGGCCTCCCCATTATCAATTAAGGCTGGCGTCAAAGTCCTTGGCGCTTTCCACGGCGGCGAGGAGACTCCTTTATGGTTAAAACCTTGGAGAGCTGATTTTATCTCCAAGTATAACCTTTGTGCCTTACCATTTGAGCCAGGAAGAGTGTTTGGCAGCAGAGGACTTAATGTACTCTTTGTGGTCCCTTATCTAGACGACTGGCTGATAAAAGCCCAGTCAGTGTCTGTTCTGCTCCAGCATTTACAGATTGCCATATCCCTGCTTCAAAGCCTGGGATAGCTCATAAATTGGGAGAAGTCAGAAATCGTCCCCCCTCAACCAAAAGGAAGTTTCTTGGTTACTTAATAGATTCAGACCGGCTGGAAATCTCCTTGACAACTGCAAGGAAAGAGAAATTAATTACAGTGGTTCGGCAACTTTTCAGGAGGCCGAGAGCGTCCATCAGAACTTTGATGAAAATCCTAGGTCTCCATGTCATCTTCCGTCATGGCGGTTCCTTGGGCCTTATGGCATCTATGTCCTCTTCAGATGGAAATCTTAGGAATTTGGGATCGCTCTCTTCCCGGTCTCAACAGGAGGATTCCACTCTCCCCCAGGACCCGTCTTTCTCTCAGATGGTGGTTGCACCTCAAGGACGGAAGGTCCACGGTCCAACCTCGTTGGACCCTGTTGACTACAGATGCATCCCTTACGGGATGGGGAGCCCATCTGGACAGAAACTCCAAAAGGGGAGTCTGGAGCACTCCAGAAGGAAGGACGTCGTCCAACTGGAAGGAGCTCAGAGCTGTGTACCGTGCCTTACTCCATTTCTCTCATCTTCTCAAGGGAAGAGCAGTCAAGATTCGCTCAGACAACACGACGACGATATTTATAATAAAAAAGGAGGGAAACAGAACATCATCCCTCCTCCCAAAGGAAGGAAGCATTTCTTCTTTGGCAGGGAAAAAAAAAACTCACCCACCTATATCCAACATTCACAACGGGGACTTCAACAACGCAGTGGATGAATGGTGGGTCGGCTTTTTCCCTAAAAAGGAAAATGACCCCAAAACCAAGAAATGTGTTTAATCATATGGCCCAAATATGCCCGGAAAAAAAACTTCATGGCAATCCGACTCAACGCCAAGCCGGAGACGTTCTGTTCCTTTCCCCTGCTCCCTGTTCCTCTTCCCAGCCCCTAGCCACTGGGCGCCCGGTCCCCCCTCAATGCCCAGGCCGTCAAACTATTTCCCCCTACTTCCAAAATACCAAAAAACCTAAAGAAAAAAAAAAAAGAACAAAGCCTCCAGCATCACCAATAACCCACTTTCGCCAAAAAAGAATTAGATTTTCAGAATACCACAAAATCACACCCCTACAACACCGAAAATACTACATCTCACATCAAACAACAGAGGCCCCACACTCCAACCGCATTTAGGGGGAAACTCCCTTCCCCCCCCCCCCTTTTACTCGCGGGGGGCCAGGCGGGGCCCTAAAGAATCAAACACTTATCCCCTGTTGGTGGATAGCAGATAATTGTCCTTAATGGTTGTTACTCTGTCCCTCCCCCATGCTTTACACTGTAGGTTGGAACTTTCCTTACCAATCATTTAGTTGATCCTGATGCCAAGCCAAATCGTTCCTCCAGTTGGACCATATGGGTATTCCCATCTCATAAAGAGATGGCATATAACTTGGTTTATGATCTGTGGTGGTCCGATCACTGGCACCCCCACCAAGAATTAAGAGGCTTCAGTGCTTATTTAGTGCTATGTCCTCTTCACAACTATCAGGCTTTGACTTCAATGGGACATCATTGCAGTACCTATAGTCACTGCTACACATCATATACTGTATCGGGTGAGCAGCACAGCTTCTGGCATACAAACATTCCTGGACGCTGCGGTGTCCCACAACAGCTGATCTGGGGATAGATCATCAATATTTGCAAGGTGAATAAGCCCTTTAATGGACCCATGTACGATACTTTTTGGGCATTGGACAGTTGCCTGTTGCCCATCGTGCAAATGGCTCCCCCTTTTGAAAGTGAGTCTGTATGTAGTGAACTGTTACTGAATAACTTACTGACAGCTATATTGTGAAGTTATGTGCTCCCTCTGGAGCCCTGACCTCTTCTGAAGCATGGAGTTATATGTATGTATAGAACTGCATTCAACCCAATTATTCCAAAAATTTTGTGTTTGACCTGAACGTTAAAGATTTGGGGTTTATCACCCATGCTGGAAGCCCAGGGGAGGTGAGTAAAAATAATAAACTGTTATACTCACCTTGTCTCACCTGTCCTGAGCATCCTTGTGGAATCCGGCAATCCCACTGTAGTTTATGGGGTCTTCAGGAGTCCGCAGGTAACTGCCCATTTTAGAGGACGGGCTCTCTATCGTTCGGATCCCCCGGTGGATGCGAACAATGGAGAGCCCAGCACAAGCGTGAACCTAGCCTTAGTTGAAAATTGACCCTCGGGCTGTTCATTACTACGACTTACTTCTCCAGCCTTTTGTTAACCCAGTTCCATGGTTATGGCTAACGTTCACCTTCTGATATGTGTTCTATGTCCTACTATGAATAAAATGTGGTTATATGAGATCTTCAAAGCATTGCCTCTTATTTGGTATCGCCGCATCTGTAACAACCTGTGCAATAAAACTGAAACAATATGTAATGTATACAGTGAACGTTGTGGAAAAAAAAGGGAAAAAAACGCCAGAAGTAATGATTTGAAGTCTTCAACCAACTCTGTAAACCGCAAAATAAAAATGTTGCGCATCTCAGAATATGGCGAAGCAAAATAATTGCTTTATGTCCCCAAATGGATTTTTGTTCTGCAAAATTAGTATCGCATAAAAAAACTATATAAATGAGGTATCGCCGTTATTGTACCGACCCGCAGAATAACGGTAACATGTTACTTATGCTGAAAACTGCATGGCGAAAAATTTAAAAAGGTAAAACGCAATTCCAGAATTGATGTTTTTTTTTTTTTAAATCCACCAAGAAAGAGTTAATAAAATGTATTCTATAAGTTATAGGCACCCAGAAATGTCATTACAAAATAATTCTTACCCCGCAAGCAACAAGCCCTCATATGGCTACATCACCAGAAAAATAAAGAAAATATAGCTCGTACAATGTGAAGACAAAAACCCCAAAAAATCGCCAAAATCATTAGAACATAACTGGCTGCGGCAGGAGGGAATGTATAAGCTGTGCGAGTGTATTTCAGGGTACAAACCAGATTTAGAGCTTACGAGGGATAATAAAGGATACCCACTTAACAGTTTTTGGAGTGTGTGTCTCTCCAGACATAAGCTGGGCACAACATATCGGGCACTGAAATGGCGTATCTATGGAAAAATGTAATTTTTAACTTTTCATTATCAGATGCACATTCATTTCTGGAAATTAAAAGAATGCAGCACTTAAGAGTTAATAATGCTCGTTACCCCACTTGATAAATCCCTTGAGGGGTGCAGTTCCCAAAATGGGGTGACATGTCTGCGGGTTCCACTTTACTGGCAATTCAGGGGCTCTGCAAAAGTGACATGGTGTCCAAAAACCAAACTATGCTCCAAAAACCAAATGGCTCTCCTTCCCTTCTGTGCCCGGCTGTGCCCAAACAGCAGTTTATACCCACATATGGCATTAATTACGTTATCCTGGGTACACCAGTGTCATACATGTGGGCATAAACTGCCATTTGGGCACAGAGCAGGGGGCAGATGTGAAGTCACACTATGTGCTTTTGGAGCGCATATTTACATTGTTGGTTTTTGGACACCATGTCACATTTGCAGAGACCCTAAAATTGCCCCTACAAAATTGGGTCACTTCTTGGGGAATTCCAGTTTACTGGCACCTCCAGGGCTCAGCAAAAACAACATGGTGTCCAGAAAGTCCCTCTAAATCTACACTACAAAAGCTAAAAAAAGCACAGTGCTCCTTCCCTTCTGAGCCCTGCTGTGTGCCCAAGCAGCAGTTTACTCCCACATATACAACTTCTTTGTAGCCAGGATAGCCCACTTAATAGTTTTAGGAGTGCATGTCTCTGATGCCACAAAGTGGCTACAATGTATTAGGCACTGAAACTGGATATTTCTTTAAAAACCTCAGTTTTCACTTTATACATTAATTTTTGGAAAGCATTTTTAGGCTCAAAATGATAATACCCCTTGATACATTCTTTGAGGGGTGTAGTTTCTAAAATGGGGTCACTTTTGAGGGGTTTCTATTGTATTGGTATTTTAGGGGCTCTGCAAATGCGACATGGAACCCGAAAACTATTCCAGCAAAATCTGCCCTCCTAAAACCAAATAGCGCTCTTTCCATTGTGAGCCCCACCATGTTCCCATACAGCAGATTACAAACACATATGGGGCATTTCTGTGTTCAGAAGAAATTGTGTAACAAACTGTGTTGTGTTTTTTCTTCTTTAACCACTTTGTAAAAATTAAAAATATGTTGCTAAATGGTCAATTTATTGGAAAAAAAAAGTAATTTTTCATTTTTATGTCCCAAAGCCAATAAAATCTGTGAAATCTGTGAGTTAAAAATTCTCACTATACACCTAGATAAATTCTATGAGGGGTGTAGTTTCTAAAATGGGGTCACTTTTGAGGGGTTCCCATTGTATTGGTACTTTAGGGGCTCTGCAAATGCGACATGGAACCCGAAAACTATTCCAGCAAAATCTGCCCTCCAAAAGCTAAATAGCGCTCTTTTCATTTTGAGCCCTGCCATGTACCCAAACAGCAGATTACAACCACATATGGGGCATTTCTGTATTCAGCAGAAATTGTGTAACAAACTTTGGGGTGCTTTTTCTCCTTTGTCATCTTGTGAAAATGAAAATTTGGGGCTAAATTGACGGTTTATTGGAGAAAAAGTAATTTTTCATTGTCCCAATGTTAATAAAATCTGTGAAACAGCTGTGGAGTCAAAATACTCACTATACCCCTTGACATGTTCTGTGAGGGGTGTAGTTTCCAAAATGGGATCACTTTTAGGGGGTTTCCACTGTATTGGTACCTTGGGGGCTCTGCAAATGCGACATGGCACCTGAAAACTATTCCAGCAAAATCTGCCCTCCAAAAGTCAAATAGCGCTCTTTCCATTCCAAGCCCCGCCATGTACCCATACAGCAGATTACAACCACATATGGGGTGTTGCTGTATTCAGGAGCAATTGTTTAACAAACTGTGGGGTGCTTGTTCTCCTTTTAACCCCTTGTGAAGATGAAAACTTTGGGGATAAAGTGACGTTTTAGTAATTTTTCATTTATACATCCCAATGTTAGTAAAATCTGTGAAACGTCTGTGGGGTCACTACCCCTTGATGAATTCTGTGAGGGGTGTAGTTTCCAAAATGGGGTGACTTTTGGAGGATTTCCATTATATTGGTACAACTACATGTGGGGTATTTTTGTGCTTGGGAGAAATTGCCTAACAAACTGTGAGATGCATTTTCTCCTTTAACCCTTTGTGAATGTGTTAATTTCAGGGCTACATTAAGGGATTAGTGGAAAAAAATGAAATGTCTAAATTTCACCTCCATATTGTTTTAATTCTTGTGAAATGCTTAAAGGGTTAACAAACTTCCCAAATGCTATTTTGAATTATTTGAGAGGTGCAGTATTGAAAATGGGGTGATTTATGGGGGTTTCTAATATATAGGCCTTTATAATCCCTTTCAGAACTGAAGTGGTCCCTAAAAAATTAGTTTGGGAAATTTTCTTGTAAATCTGGAAAATCGCTGTTACATTTGTAAGCCTTCTAACATCCAAAATAAATTACAGGACGATTAAAAGATAATGCCAATATAAAGCAGAGATATGGTAGATAATATGTATTAATGTATTTGTGTGGTATGACTATCTGACTGAAAAGCAGAGCATTTCCACATTTTGCGAGCATATCACAAATTGCGATTTTTTTTTTTTCAAAATTTCCATCAAATTTCCTATTTTTTTTTTATAAATAAATACAAAAATATTCATTAGTCTTTACCACTAACATGAAGTACAATGTGCCACAAAAAAAACAATCTCAAAATCACTTGTGTAAGTTAAAGCGTCTCAAAGTTATTGCCATATAAAGTGACACATGTCAGTTTTGAAAAATGAGGACTGGTCTTTAACGCACGTTTGGGCTGGGTCCTTAAGGGGTTAAGACGCTTGTATCCTTTACACAATTTGGCCCCAATTACTCCAACTAACTCCTTTACTTAGACTGGCTTAAGATATACCACCAGTCTTAGTAGATGTGGGCCGTTGTCTGGTAAAGTGGTCTTTGCTGAGTGGGGTCTCCTTCCAAGTTTTGTTACAGGGCCCTGTGGATATGAAGCCTCTTTAGTCTGTTTCCTATTATTATACAAGTACCCCTGTTTCTCCTGTGCTCAGTCGCTCTTGTGGAGTCTTGAGTCTTCTTTCAGGACACAAACAATGTTATTGCCCCCCAACAAGGAGACTGAACCCCATAACACTTGTACTGTAACCTGGGACAGGAGATGACATTATGGTATCACAATGACTAGAGTTATGTGTGATCTGCTCACTGTATATAGCTCCCCCTATAGTCCCCTGTCCTGAATCAGCTGTCGCCATATATATATAGGAGATGATACACTTTATTACTGTATATACAGATATTAGAATACACTGGAATATTGAGTGATAGCCATTACTATCATCATGGTCACTATCTAAGGAGTAATTCAGACACAAGAGAAAAACCACAAACACAATATAAATAAAGTTAAAGGTTTTTTTTTTTTATTGAATAGGCAACATTGTAATTAAATATTACTGGCCTTTTAAATTATAAAAAGGTCACATTGACCCAGAGGTCAGGCCTGGTGGAGACCATAGAACTTACTGTGGTCCAGTCCACCCTTGTCCTGAGATGAGAGTCACCGACCCAATGATCCAGAGGAAGGCGAAACAACCCTCCGGAGAGTTATACCTCAGGGGGGCAAAAAATTCCTTCCTGACCCCAAATTTGGCGATCGGATATCTCCCTGGATCATATCTCGCCTGCTGCCTAGTGCTGTATGTATATATGTATGTATGTATGCTGTATGTACTGTATATATGTATTTATGTTGTATGTATGTATGTATGTATGTATGTGAGTGTGTATGTATTTATATATGTATTTAAGCTCATGAGAGCTTAATGTATAAGAAAACCACGCACATAAAATCCTTTATTGCAGTAAGGAGACTCCCCCGCACATCCCTCTTTGACCATTTTATTTAAAAAAAAAAATTGAAAAAGCTGAAGATCCGACGTCATCCAGTGAATCTGAATGAGTCGCAAAAAAAAAAAAAAACCTGTAAAAAATAAAGGAACAATAAATAATTATATTTAATAAATAAATAAATAAATAATAATAGATAAATCTGGCCATACACATGGGATGTTGTCTAAACACCAGCTATCTCACCCAACTTTCCAATATACATGCACACTTGGCTTAGTAGTACATTTGTGGGTTACTTGTAATCATTGGCCTACTTTCAAAAGTGACCCGTCCCAGTAACCTGTCACAGTAAATAGCTATGGGGCATCTCGGCAGATCCGTGCACCAGAAAATGGTCTGAGATTCAAAGAGCAGACGTCTGTGTGTGGGGGGATCAGGCTGCAGGTACTATTTCTCATGTAATAACACACCTGCAGACATGTTGGTGAAGGCTACATCTGTATTTTGCCCACACCCTAAACTATAAACATTAATAGCTGGTCCTGAACACTCATTTGGCAGCTATTCCTCCCACCTCTCCCATACACATGGACACTTACCAATCCTACATGTGTTTTTAACAGGGACTGGCACCAATTTACAGATGAAGCAATTTGTAAACTAACATTCATTGTGCTACAAACAACAGTTTGGCCAAAATCAGTTGGTTTGGGTGACTTACATCTAATGTATATGGAGACCTTTAGGCCAGGACTACACACAGCATACAAGCCACAGAATTTCTACACCATGACAAAAACACATCAAATTGTATATAGTCTACCCCCTCTAAGCAACACAATGTGTGAACAAGGCCTCAGCAGTGAGTGTAGAGCTACTTACCTGCACATCTGTCCTCTTCAAGCTGCCAAGCTCAAGTGACACAAGATGGCTCAGGATAAGAACTTTACACATTCTAAACCCATTGTGACATCATGCAGTGTCTGTGATGTCATGTGCTGTCTGTGGTGTGAAGGGTTTTTATAATATACATTACCCTTAGAGATGATATATAAGATATTTTATCCAGGATTTACTATAGTTATATATAGATGGTGCACAGTATTACTTTTCTTGCCCTGTATGACCAGAGTAATTCTCAGTCCTTATTCTGTATATATAGACAGTGCACAGTACCACTTCTCTTGTCCTGTACACAGGGTAAAAAACAAAATCATGCCTACACAAAAGTAAAATTAATATAGTTTATTAACAAATAATTAAAATACAAAATACAAATGAATAAACATATGAGGGAATACAGAAAAAACCAACAATAATGTACACAAAGGCATGAAATTCAGGATATTATAATGAATAATCATGGTGAAGCACCTTCACAAATGCATATAAGATAATTTGAAATAACATGTCCAAATACAAACAAAGCTTCACTAAAAGCCATACCATAAATCTAAAATTAGAAAAGTGCTAGGAAGACCATATGTTACAAAATGGAGGAATCCTGAAATACCATACCTATGTAATGGCGGTACCGTTTTTTCATACTCGTGCAGCAGACATCAATTTATTACATATTCAGGTGTGTTTTGTGGCATTTGATAGGTGGGGTGGGGTTTAACCCCTTAACGATCTTGGACGTACTATTACGTCCTGGGCGCTAGGTACTTCGCGCACCAGGGCGTAATACTACGCCCGAGGCCGGCCGCCCGCTCACTATCTGAGCGGACGGCATCGGAACCGGGTGTCAGCTGTAACTGACAGCTAACACCCTGCTCCATAACCCCCGGTCAGAGCTGAGTTCCGATCGGAGGTTTTAACCCCTTGGATGCCGCGGTAAACATGACCGCGGCATCCAAGGGTTTCCGCCATCTTGCTGCCCCCCCCCGGCACCCCTCGCGGCGAGTTCGGGGGGGTGCCGATATCTATTATCTGCAGCCCGGGGTCTGCCCAGTGACCCCAGGCTGCCTGGAGCCCCCAGTACCTGGCTGATCCTGCCGAGACCTCAGGAAGTCAGCGCTGTGTTTCCATAGCGATGACTTCCTGTATAGGCTGCAAGACACGTGTATGCTCGTGTCTTGCAGTCTATAGTACTGAGCCAGAGATCAAAGCATCTCTGGCTCAGTTGTCCTAATGGGACACAAGAAAAAGTAAAAAAAATTGAAAAAAAAAAAAAAAAAGTATGTGAAAAAAATTTATAAAAGAATAAAGCCCCAAAAATTCCCTTTTCCTATATAAAATGAATTATATAAAAAATAAACCTAAAAATTAATAAAAACAATACATATTTGGTATCGTTGCATCCGTAACAACCTGTACAATAAAACTGAAACCATATTTAATGTACATGCTGAAAGTCGGGGAAAAAAAACGGAAAAAACCCACCAAAAGTAATGATTTTTCATCATCTCACCTTACAAAATATGCCATAAAAAGTGATCAAAAAGTCATATGTACCCCAAAACAGTATAGATAAAAATAAAAAGCACAATAAAAAGCACAGGTTGTCCCGCAAAAAATAAGCCCTAAACCAACTCTCTAATCTGAAAAATAAAAATGCTACGCATCTTAGAAGATGGCGATGCAAAAAAAATTGATTTATGTCCCCAAATGGGTTTTTATTCAGCAAAATTGGTATTGCATAAAAAAAATATAAATGATGTATCGCCGTAATCATACTGACCCGCAGAATAAAGTTAAAATGTTACTTACACCAGAATTGATGGGGTTGTTTTTTAATCCACCAAGAAAGAGTTAATAAAATTTATTTAATAAGTTGTAAGCACCTAAAAATGAATGTCATTAAAAAATTCATCTCACCCCGCAAACAACAAGCCCTCATATGGCTACATCACCAGAGAAATAAAGAAAATATAGCTCGTACAATGTGAAGACAAAAACCCCAAAAATCGCCAAATCATTAGAACATAACTGGCTGCGGCAGGAGGGAATGTATAAGCTGTGCGAGCGTATATTAGGGTACAAACCAGATTTAGAGTTTACGAGGGATAATAAACCAGAAGTGACCCCCAGAGTGACCCCCCAATAATACGAACTACTGGGGAAATAGGAGGGAATTTAGTGTACCCAATGTACTCCGCACAGCTTACATATTCACTTTTCCCCATCCGCTGTGCAGTCACGTCTGGGATACTAATGCTCACTACACCCCTTGATAAATTCTTTGAGGGGTGCACTTTTCAAAATGGGGTCATTCCCTAGGGGATCCCACTTTACTGGTACCTTAGAGGCTCTGCAAACATGACATGGCGTCCAGATACCAAACATCTAAATCTGCACTCCAAAAGCCACATAGCGCTCCTTCCCTTCTGGACCCTGTTGTGTGCCCAAACTGCAGTTTATGCCCACATGTATGACACCGGTGTACCCAGGATAACAAACTCAATGTCATATGTGGGTATAAACTGCTGTTTGCGCACAGGCGGGCACATAATGGAAGGAGCGCTATTTGGTTTTTGGAGCACAGATTTGGACGGTTTGGTTTTTGGACGCCATTGCACTTTTGCAGAGCTGAAATGCCAGTAAAGTGAAATTCCCTGACATGTGACCCCATTTTGGAAACTGCACCCCTGAAGGAATTTATCCAGGGGTACAGTGAGCATTTTTAACCCCCAAGTGTTGCTATAATTTATTACCCATAAGTGAATACACAGCTGATTGTGAAAGGTGAAAATGACAATTTTTCAGGAATATGTAATTTCAGTGCATAATTTGTTGTGCCCGGCTTGTATCAGAGATGAATGATCCAAAAGTTGTTGTGCCCGGGATACCCACTTAACAGTTTTTGGAGTGTGTGTCTCTCCAGACATAAGCTGGGCACAACATATCGGGCACTGAAATGGCGTATCTATGGAAAAATGTAATTTTTTACTTTTCATTATCAGCTGCACATTCATTTCTGGAAATTAAAAGAATGCAACACTTAAGAGTTAATAATGCTCGTTACCCCACTTGATAAATCCCTTGAGGGGTGCAGTTCCCAAAATGGGGTGACATGTCTGCGGGTTCCACTTTACTGGCAATTCAGGGGCTCTGCAAAAGTGGCATGGTGTCCAAAAACCAAACTATGCTCCAAAACCCAAACTAGCTCTCCTTCCCTTCTGTGCCTGGCTGTGCCTAAACAGCAGTTTATACCCACCATATGGCATTAAGTACGGTATCCTGGGTACACCAGTGTCATTCATGTGGGCATAAACTGCCATTTGGGCACAGAGCAGGGGGCAGATGTGAAGTCACACTATGTGCTTTGGGGAGCGCATATTTAGATTGTTGGTTTTTGGACACCATGTCACATTTGCAGAGGCGGGGTTTTGTGACTCTAAAGTGCCTGCAACACATGGGTCTGCTCGTGTTTCCCTGCGGACTGCCGCCCTGGCTCTGACTGTGCGTCTCCCCAGGGCCGGTCCGGGGTCCTCTTTTTTTCCCTTTTTTTGTCCGTGTGTCCCTGGTTCTGCTTGTTAATCGCTGCTTTCTATGTTGTGTTGTGCCAGCCTTGGGGTTTTTTGGGCCGTCTTGTTATCCTCTGTTCCCCCTCCTCCGGGTGGGTGTGGGGTCGGTCTTGGTGGCCGGGGCGGTCCCTGGTAACTGGATCCTTCCCTCCCCTATACAACTTCTTTGTGCCGGTACCCCCTTTGTTTTGGGAGTGCATGTCTCTGATGCCACAGTGGCTACATGTTTGGCACTGAAACTGGTTTTCTTTAACCTCGTTTTCCTTTGTACTTTTTTTGGAGTTTTTGGCTCAAATGTTACCCTTGTACATTCTTTGACCCTATATTGTCCCTAAAATGGGGTCACTTCTTGGGGAATTCCAGTTTACTGGCACCTCAGGGGCTCAGCAAAAACAACATGGTGTCCAGAAAGTCCCTCCAAACTACTGCCCTCCTAAAGCAAACACAGTGCTCCTTCCCTTCTGAGCCCTGCTGTGTGCCCAAGCAGCAGATTACTCCCACATATACGACTTTCTGTGTCCGGATAGCCCACGTAATAGTGTTAGGAGGCTGTCTCTGATGCCTTAACCACTTAAAAGTGGCTACAATTATTTGGCCTGAAACTGGTATATTTCTTGGAAAAAAACCTCATTTTTCACTTTGTACATCCGCCAATTTTTGGAAAGCATTTTTAGGTCAAAATGCTCACTATACCCCTTGATACATTCTTTGAGGGGTGTAGTTTTCTAAAATGGGGTCACTTTTGAGGGGTTCCCATTGTATTGGTACTTTAGGGGCTCTGCAAATGCGACATGGAACCCGAAAACTATTCCAGCAAAATCTGCCCTCCAAAAGCTAAATAGCGCTCTTTTCATTTTGAGCCCTGCCATGTACCCAAACAGCAGATTACAACCACATATGGGGCATTTCTGTATTCAGCAGAAATTGTGTAACAAACTTTGGGGTGCTTTTTCTCCTTTGTCATCTTGTGAAAATGAAAATTTGGGGCTAAATTGACGGTTTATTGGAGAAAAAGCAATTTTTCATTGTCCCAATGTTAATAAAATCTGTGAAACAGCTGTGGGGTCAAAATACTCACTATACCCCTTGACATGTTCTGTGAGGGGTGTAGTTTCCAAAATGGGATCACTTTTAGGGGGTTTCCACTGTATTGGTACCTTGGGGGCTCTGCAAATGCGACATGGCACCTGAAAACTATTCCAGCAAAATCTGCCCTCCAAAAGTCAAATAGCGCTCTTTCCATTCCAAGCCCCGCCATGTACCCATACAGCAGATTACAACCACATATGGGGTATTGCTGTATTCAGGAGCAATTGTTTAACAAACTGTGGGGTGCTTGTTCTCCTTTTAACCCCTTGTGAAGATGAAAACTTTGGGGATAAAGTGACGTTTTAGTAATTTTTCATTTATACATCCCAATGTTAGTAAAATCTGTGAAACGTCTGTGGGGTCACTACCCCTTGATGAATTCTGTGAGGGGTGTAGTTTCCAAAATGGGGTGACTTTTGGAGGATTTCCATTGTATTGGTACAACTACATGTGGGGTATTTTTGTGCTTGGGAGAAATTGCCTAACAAACTGTGAGATGCATTTTCTCCTTTAACCCTTTGTGAATGTGTTAATTTCAGGGCTAAATTAAGGGATTAGTGGAAAAAAAATGAAATGTCTAAATTTCACCTCCATATTGTTTTAATTCTTGTGAAATGCTTAAAGGGTTAACAAACTTCCCAAATGCTATTTTGAATTATTTGAGAGGTGCAGTTTTGAAAATGGGGTGATTTATGGGGGTTTCTAATATATAGGCCTTTATAATCCCTTTCAGAACTGAAGTGGTCCCTAAAAAATTAGTTTGGGAAATTTTCTTGTAAATCTGGAAAATCGCTGTTACATTTGTAAGCCTTCTAACATCCAAAATAAATTACAGGACGATTAAAAGATAATGCCAATATAAAGCAGAGATATGGTAGATAATATGTATTCATGTATTTGGGTGGTATGACTATCTGTCTGAAAAGCAGAGCATTTCCACATTTTGCGAGCATATCACAAATTGCGATTTTTTTTTTTCCAAATTTCCATCAAACTTCCTATTTTTTTTTTTATAAATAAATACAAATAATATTCATTAGTCTTTACCACTAACATGAAGTACAATGTGCCACGAAAAAACAATCTCAAAATCACTTGTGTAAGTTAAAGCGTCTCAAAGTTATTGCCATATAAAGTGACACATGTCAGTTTTGAAAAACGAGGCCTGGTCTTTAACGCACGTTTGGGCTGGGTCCTTAAGGGGTTAAGACGCTTGTATCCTTTACACAATTTGGCCCCAATTACTCCAACTATCTCCTTTACTTAGACTGGCTTAAGATATACCACCAGTCTTAGTAGATGTGGGCCGTTGTCTGGTAAAGTGGTCTTTGCTGAGTGGGGTCTCCTCCCAAGTTTTGTTACAGGGCCCTGTGGATATGAAGCCTCTTTAGTCTGTTTCCTATTATTATACAAGTCCCCCTGTCTCTCCTGTGCTCAGTCGCTCTTGTGGAGTCTTGAGTCTTCTTTCAGGACACAAACAATGTTATTGCCCCCCATCAAGGAGACTGAACCCCATAACACTTGTACTGTAACCTGGGACAGGAGATGACATTATGGTATCACAATGACTAGAGTTATGTGTGATCTGCTCACTGTATATAGCGCCCCCTATAGTCCCCTGTCCTGCATCAGCTGTCGCCATATATATATAAGGAGATGATACACTTTATTACTGTATATACAGATATTAGAATACACTGGAATATTGAGTGATAGCCATTACTATCATCATGGTCACTATCTAAGGAGTAATTCAGACACAAGAGAAAAACCACAAACACAATATAAATAAAGTTAAAGGGTTTTTTTTTATTGAATAGGCAACATTGTAATTAAATATTACTGGCCTTTTAAATTATAAAAAGGTCACATTGACCCAGAGGTCAGGCCTGGTGGAGACCATAGAACTTACTGTGGTCCAGTCCACCCTTGTCCTGAGATGAGAGTCACCGACCCAATGATCCAGAGGAAGGCGAAACAACCCTCCGGAGAGTTATACCTCAGGGGGGCAAAAAATTCCTTCCTGACCCCAAATTTGGCGATCGGATATCTCCCTGGATCATATCTCGCCTACTGCCTAGTGCTGTATGTATATACTGTATGTATGTATGTATGTATGTATGCTGTATGTACTGTATATATGTATTTATGTTCTATGTATGTATGTATGTGAGTGTGTATGTATTTATATATGTATTTAAGCTCATGAGAGCTTAATGTATAAGAAAACCACGCACATAAAATCCTTTATTGCAGTAAGGAGACTCCCCCGCACATCCCTCTTTGACCATTTTATTTTAAAAAAAATTGAAAAAGCTGAAGATCCGACATCATCCAGGGAATCTGAATGAGTCGAAAAAAAAAACAAAACCTGTAAAAAATAAAGGAACAATAAATAATTATATTTAATAAATAAATAATAATAATAGATAAATCTGGCCATACACATGGGATGTTGTCTAAACACCAGCTATCTCACCCAACTTTCCAATATACATGCACACTTGGCTTAGTAGTACATTTGTGGGTTACTTGTAGTCATTGGCCTACTTTCAAAAGTGACCTGTCCCAGTAACCTGTCACAGTAATAGCTATGGGGCATCTCGGCAGATCCGCACACCAGAAAATGGTCTGAGATTCAAAGAGCAGACATCTGTGTGTGGGGGGATCAGGCTGCAGGTACTATTTCTCATGTAATAACACACCTGCAGACATGTTGGTGAAGGCTACATCTGTATTTTGACCACACCCTAAACTATAAACATTAATAGCTGGTCCTGAACACTCATTTGGCAGCTATTCCTCCCACCTCTCCCATACACATGCACACTTACCAATCCTACATGTGTTTTTAACAGGGACTGGCACCAATTTACAGATGAAGCAATTTGTAAACTAACATTCATTGTGCTACAAAGGGTCGACGATGACCAGGGTATTGCCGAGGCGCCGTTAAAACCTTTAACCGCCACATCAAATCTGTAATAGTCTCCACCCTCTAAGCACCCACGCATGTGGGACCCCATGGCCACAGCAGTCAGGGGGGGGGTAGACCCCATACTTTACCTGAGCACCAGCTGTTACCCCTCAGCCGTTCCACACCAGCCCAGGGGCACCTATTTAGATATCTGCTCGGTGCTCTTTTCCTAAGGCCATAAAGCCCTTATACCCATGACCCTACCGGGCCATCCAGCCCAGTCCACGGCTTGGCCTGGGGGGGCCCCCCCCCCCCCCGCCCCCCCCCCCCCCCCCCCCCTTCCCCCCCCCCCCCCCCCCCGCCCCCCCCCCCCCACCCCCCCCCCCCACCCCCCCCTCCCCCCCCGCCCCCCCCCCCACCCCCCAGACCCATCTCAATGCCCTGCCGCAACCCCAGCCCCACATGTCAATCCCACGGCGTCAAATGCCAACCCCGTCCCTCCTCCAAAATGCACCCTCCCCAGATTCCAATTCACTATGGCGCACTGAGACCGCTCCGTTCCGTGCCATAAACCTCCCAATTGCCCTATTCACCTTAATACGGGCTTTGTTCACACGTTCCACCGACCGGGCCGCCCTCCACACTTTCCTTGGCACAATATCCGACCATACTGTTACCAATCCCGGAAAAATCGCCCAGAGCCGCAATAAGTCGAATTTGATATCGTTAATCAGCTCCCGAAAAGGGCGGACCCCCAAATCGTTACCTCCAACATGCAGTACCAGTATGTCTGGAGGTCTATCCAGCCTCACGAAGCGATGAAACTCCGCGAGCACCCTGCCCCACACCATCCCCCTTAAGCCTAACCAGCGCAACCGCACCTCCCCCTCGCGCAAAACCCAACTGCCTACCGTCTGGTCGCACCGCCCTCTGCACTGTGCCCCAGAACACAAAGGAATGGCCCATCAACCAAACCAAGCACGGCTCAGCACTTGTAAAACATCAAAAGCAACATAACAATAACAGGCCCCAGGCACTAACACACCCGCTCGAACAAAAACCCCCTCTTCCTAACCCACCTACCTGCGGACCTCTCCCGATACAAAATGTGTTTTTGTTCAGACCAGCCCCCCCAAACGGACATATGACCTAAAACGCACTGATTCCCATCGGCCGATGCGCTGAATTACGTCCTCCCCCAAACCCCTCCGGGCCGCCTCCGTAGCTGCCCCAATACGGAAGGAGTGACCACTAAAATACTCCTCCCCCAAACCCAGATAACACAAACATTGCCGAAAAACTCCCAAGAATTAAAACCTGGACAAAAACGACCCATCCTCATGGACCAGGAGGGGGCCTGTCGCCCGACCCCTGTCCGAACAATAAGACCTCAAGCAACTAACAGGACACATCAAACACCCTGGCACCGCAAACAGCCGCACCGCACACCCCCGGCCTTCCTGGTCCGTCTTCGAACGCCTTAACCTAAACTCCACCCTGTCCTCGTACAGGCTCACATCCTCCCAAAACACACCCCCCGGACGAGTCCGGGATCCACTCACCAATTCCCCCAACCGCAAGGCTCCAAAAAAGGCGGGGCGAAAACGCCGCCCTGAACAGCAAGACCTCCCAGGGCGGGCTCGCCCCCACCGTCCCCAAGGCGGAGCCCAAGCCCAGCAGTATGGAAAAGGACACCGGTCTGCGCGTGTCCTTCGCCGCCTTGAAACGGCGCCAACCTTTTACCGCCTGCCGCACCAGAAATGACTTCGTAAAGTCCGGCATTCCCCTACTCTTAAACCCGAAGGTTAAACCCGCTAAACACGTATTCAACCTAGAAACTGTCCACCCCGACTCCTTACAATGCCCCACGAATAATAATAACGGCATCTCGAAATCCTCTGTCTCCACCCCCAAAGAACCCAACCACTGCTCCCACTGTTCCCAGGCTTTCGTATAGGCCGCCCATGTACCGTCCACCAAAGATGCCCGAATCAAACACTCCGCCGCCCGACCGGCACGGTCCACCAGCTCCCTTCGGCCACCGCATGCCGTTCTCGTCTGCCTCCGGCACCAACCTCCTGAAACGATCCCACTGCAAACGAGACAGGGCGTCAGCCACATCATTCTGCACCCCTGGGACATGGACCACTACAATCCAAACATTCAACCTCAAACATTCCAACACCAATCGCTGCAAAACCGGAACCACCGGCGGCGACGCAGCGGACAACCGATTTATCGCCTGCACCACCCCCAAGTTGTCGCAATGAAAGCGAATCTTCTTATTACGGAAAATTTCCCCCCACACTACCACCGACACCAGAATAGGAAATAATTCTAACAAAGCCAGGTTCCTGACCAGCCCCCCGAAACCCACTCGTCCGGCCAAGAACCTACGCACCAACTACCCTTAAAATATGCCCCAAAACCTACGCTCCCGGCCGCGTCCGTAAAAAGATCCCATTCCCCTGCTACCACTGCCTCCTCCATCCACAGTGACCGCCCATTATATTGTTCTAAAAACGAATCCCAAACCCGCAAATCTTCTCTCAACTCCCACCCCAACCGGATAAAATGCGCGGGAACGGACACACCAGCCGTTGCCGCTGCCAACCGTCGAGAAAACACCCTCCCCATCGGTATAATCTGGCACGCGAAGTTCAATTTGCCTAAAAGAGACTGCAATTCCCTTAATCGCAGCTTTTTTAGCCGACATGCCCTCTGAACCTCCGTCCGCAACCCACCTAACCTTATCCTCTGGAAGACGACACTCCATACGGACCATGTCAATGGTAATACCCAAAAAACTGAGAACCGTCGCCGGACCCTCAGTTTTTTCACGCGCTAGTGGCACCCCCAAAATCTGCCGCCACCCGTTCCACCGAATGCAGCAAGACCGAGGAAACGGAGGGAGCCCCCGGACCAATGCAAAGAAAGTCATCCAAGTAGTGAATGACCGAGGCCCACCCAGAAACGCTCGCCGGATGACCCATTCCAAAAACGAACTAAACTTTTCGAAATAGGAACACGACAATGAACAGCCCATTGGCAAGCAACAGTCGACAAAAAACCCGCCCCCCCAAAAACAACCCAACAAGTGCTGACTATCTGGATGCACCGGCAGCAGCCTAAATGCCGCCTCGATGTCAGTCTTCGCCAAGAACGCCCCCCGGCCAAAACGCCGGACCCAGAAAATCGCCGCATCAAATGAAGTATACTCCACCGAACACAACTCGGGGTCGATCCCGTCATTAACAGACGCCCCCTTTGGGAATGACAGATGGTGAATAAGCCGAAACTTATTCGGCTCCTTCTTTGGGACCACCCCCAAAGGAGATACCCGCAAGTTCGGCAAGGGAGGCTCCGGAAACGGTCCCGCCATGCGCCCCAGGTCCACCTCCTTCCTCAGCTTTTCTGAGACCACCTCCGGATGCTCCCGTGCCGACCTCAAATTCCTAGCCACCCCTGAAACCGCCGCCTCAACAAACGGTATCCGAAAACCCGACTCGAACCCCTCTGACAACAAGGCCGCCGCCCTCCTATCTGGGTACCTATTTAGAAATGGCGCCATCCTTTCCAGCCACACCGGAGTCGCCCCCCTTCCCAGCCCCATCTGAACCCTTCTGCTTGGAGCGGAAGCACCGGTTGGCTCCATGGGTGCCCCCACAAGAGGAGCACTCATGCTTAAACTTACACTTGGAGCCGAACTTACACCCCCCTTCATTAAATGAGAAACAGAGTCCCTTCTGTGCGGCGACCGAGCGCCCCGAAGACTCGGGCCCCCGGTCCCCCCTGGAAAGGACGGCCCCGCCCTCGCTTGCACCATAATCCTCAGCCATAACCCAATGTCTTTATGGTCCCAGCGAATGCTGGACCGAACCGCTTTCCGCTGACGAAATTGTTCGTCATACCGGAGCCATGCCTGCCCCCCATACGCCCTATGCGCCTCCCCTATTGCGTCCAAATAACAGAAAAGCGGCGAACAATTTTCCGGCGCCTTCTCCCCTATGACACTTGCCATTATGGCGAACGCTTGCAGCCAATTAGCAAACGTCCGAGGAATAAGGCGGTACCGCCTCTTCTCCTCCTCCTCCTTCTTCTCTTCCTTCCTAGGCTTGTCCAAATTAAAGCGCTCCAAAGGCAAAAGGCGAAAATATATCAACATATTCGCCTTTCCAAATGCGCTCCCTCACCTCCTGCTTCAAGTGAGCCCCTAAAGGCCCCTCAAAGCAGACATATACTTCCCCCTTCGCCGCATCGTCTAACCGCGGCGCGCCCTCCCCTTGTCCTCACTCTGCGTTTGTACCGACACAGACACCCCCGACGCAGAGGAAGCCCCCCTAGCGATACCGCCGGTGAACTTCCCGCCCCCCCGCCATCGCTGGGGACGACCGACGTCCCCCCCGCCGCTACCCGCTCCCCGCACCATTTCCGCCAACACCCCCATAAAGGCTAACATACCCCTGCTTAGCTCCTCGCGGTTCCCCCTCTAAACCCATCCCCCCTGAAACCGCTAACAAGGGCCCTGTTACAGTAGATGAACGCTCACCTGGGCGCCTGGGTGCTGTGAACCCAGCGGCCGCTGAATCCTGGTCCTGTCGTCCAGTAGCCGCCTCACTGGGGACCTCCTCGCCGCCCCCTATCCACGTCGGGCCTCCTGGACAAGGCCTCCGCGACGCCCCTCCGCCCCCCAGCGCCCACGCTGTGGGCGCCAGGGGCCCTCTTGGGCTGATGTTACGCTAGGCCCAGCCTGCTGCTCTGACGCTGAAGGTGCCAGGCCCCGCTTCTCCCCCGCGCGCCAGGGGCTGCAGCGGAGATCCTCCTGCGCACCACAGGCCGAGCCGGGTCACCGCCGCCGCCGGAGGGCCGCCCACCGCTCCGGCCCAATCCCGACTCCATCGAGGTCAGTGATGCAGGAGGGGCGACTCCCCCTCCCCCCGCTGCGGGTCCCGCCGTCGCCGCGGATTCCTCCCGGCCCGGGACTGCCGCTCGGCAGCGCGCCGGGCGGTGCCCTGAACCGGAGGGTCCTGTGAGGGGCTCCTAATTCGGCGCCGGACCCGAGGGGTCTCCTCGGGGCTGAGGCGCGCCGGAGGCCTGGTCCTCCGCGGCCGTCTTCCAGAAGGAGAGGGGCGGCTAGCCGACTCTCCAGACCCCTGTATCAATCCCTGCAGCTGGGATTGCAGCCATTGCGGCCCCCTACGATCCGCTTCAGCCCTGAGCTGGGCCAGCATATCTTCAACCTCAGACATCCTGGGCAAGCAAGAAAACCGCAGAGGTGTGTTGGCTTCACTCACTCCCTGCTTTCTCTAAAGTGGCGGGAATCTTCCCGCCTTCACTTTAAAATCCCCCCCCCCCCACCCCCCTTTCCCAGTTCCCTCCCCTACGCTTCCTCTAAATGGCCAACTTAACCCTTTCCTGTACCCTCAGCTTATGCTCCTGGCTAAACTCCTGTCATGCAGGCCTCCCCTTCCATCCTTCGTCCTCGGTCCGGTCTCACTGTTTGGCCAAAATCAGTTGGTTTGGGTGACTTACATCTAATGTATATGGAGACCTTTAGGCTAGGACTACACACAGCATACAAGCCACATTTTTTATACTACAACAAAAAAAAAACAAATTATATTTTTTTTATTCTACCCAAACAAAACAAAAAAAGAAGAAAACCACGGCAGGGGGGGGGAGAGGGTTTTTCCCACCACCCCTCCCCTCTTCAAGCAGCCAACCACAAGGGAACAAAAAGGGCGCAGGAAAAAAATTTTTCACTTTTTAAACCCATTTTGTCACAACGCGCTGTCTCTGTTGTGTCGTGCCCTGTGTTGTCATGTGCTGTCTATGGTGTGAAGGGTTTTTATAATATACATTACCCTTAGAGATGATATCTAAGATATTTTATCCAGGATTTACTATAGTTATATATAGATGGTGCACAGTATTACTTTTCTTGCCCTGTATGACCAGAGTAATTCTCAGTCCTTATTCTGTATACATAGACAGTGCACAGTACCACTTCTCTTGTCCTGTACACAGGGTCAAAAAACAAAATCATGCCTACACAAAAGTAAAATTAATATAGTTTATTAACAAATAATTAAAATACAAAATACAAATGAATAAACACATGAGGGAATACAGAAAAAAACCAAAAATAATGTACACAAAGGCATGAAATTCAGGATATTATAATGAATAATCATGGTGAAGCACCTTCACAAATGCATATAAGATAATTTGAAATAACATCTCCAAATACAAACAAAGCTTCACTAAAAGCCATACCATAAATCTAAAATTAGAAAAGTGCTAGGAAGACCATATGTTACAAAATGGAGGAATCCTGAAATACCATACCTATGTAATGGCGGTACCGTTTTTTTCATACTCGTGCAGCAGACATCAATTTATTACATATTCAGGTGTGTTTTGTGGCATTTGATAGGTGGGGTTTTAACCCCTTAACGACCTTGGACGTACTATTACGTCCTGGGCGCTAGGTACTTCGCGCACCAGGGCGTAATACTACGCCCGAGGCCAGCCGCCCGCTCACTATCTGAGGGGATGGCATCGGAACCGGGTGTCAGCTGTAACTGACAGCTAACACCCTGCTCCATAACCCCCCGGTCAGAGCTGAGTTCCGATCGGAGGTTTTAACCCCTTGGATGCCACGGTCAAACATGACCGTGGCATCCAAGGGGTTCCGCCATCTTGCTGCCCCCCCCCGGCACCCCCCGCGGCGAGATCGGGGGGTGCCAATATCTATTATCTGCAGCCCGGGGTCTGCCCAGTGACCCCAGGCTGCCTGGAGCCCCCAGTACCTGGCTGATCCTGCCGAGACCTCAGGAAGTCAGCGCTGTGTTTCCATAGCGATGACTTCCTGTATAGGCTGCAAGACACGTGTATGCTCGTGTCTTGCAGTCTATAGTACTGAGCCAGAGATCAAAGCATCTCTGGCTCAGGTGTCCTAATGGGACATAAGAAAAAGTAAAAAAAAAGTGAAAAAAAAAAAAAAATAAAGTATGTGAAAAAAATTAATAAAAGAATAAAGACCCAAAAATTCCCTTTTCCTATATAAAATGAATTATATAAAAAATAAACCTAAAAATTAATAAAAACAATACATGTTTGGTATCGTTGCGTCCGTAACAACCTGTACAATAAAACTGAAACCATATTTAATGTACACGCTGAAAGTCAGGGAAAAAAAAACGGAAAAAACCCGCCAAAAGTAATGATTTTTCATCATCTCACCTTACAAAATATGCCATAAAAAGTGATCAAAAAGTCATATGTACCCCAAAATAGTACCAATAAAAAGGACAGGTTGTCCCGCAAAAAATAAGCCCTAAACCAACTCTCTAATCTGAAAAATAAAAATGCTACGCATCTTAGAATATGGCGATGCAAAAAAAATTGATTTATGTCCCCAAATGGGTTTTTGTTCTGCAAAATTGGTATTGCATAAAAAAACAATATAAATGAGGTATCGCCGTAATTGTACTGACCCGCAGAATAAAGTTAAAATGTTACTTACGCTCTACGCTGCATAGTGAAAAATTTAAAAGGTAAAAAGCAGTGCCAGAATTGATGGGGTTGTTTTTTAATCCACCAAGAAAGAGTTAATAAAATTTATTTAATAAGTTGTAAGCACCTAAAAATGAATGTCATTAAAAAATACATCTCACCCCGCAAACAACAAGCCCTCATATGGATACATTACCAGAGAAATAAAGAAAATATAGCTCGTACAATGTGAAGACAAAAACCCCAAAAATCGCCAAATCATTAGAACATAACTGGCTGCGGCAGGAGGGAATGTATAAGCTGTGCGAGCGTATATTAGGGTACAAACCAGATTTAGAGCTTACGAGGGATAATAAACCAGAAGTGACCCCCAGAGTGACCCCCCAATAATACGAACTACTGGGGAAATAGTAGGGAATTTAGTGTACCCAATGTACTCCGCACAGCTTACATATTCACTTTTCCCCATCCGCTGTGCAGTCACGTCTGGGATACTAATGCTCACTACACCCCTTGATAAATTCTTTGAGGGGTGCACTTTTCAAAATGGGGTCATTCCCTAGGGGATCCCACTTTACTGGTACCTTAGAGGCTCTGCAAACATGACATGGTGTCCAGATACCAAACATCTAAATCTGCACTCCAAAAGCCACATAGCGCTCCTTCCCTTCTGGACCCTGTTCTGTGCCCAAACTGCAGTTTATGCCCACATGTATGACACCGGTGTACCCAGGATAACGAATTCAATGTCATATGTGGGTATAAACTGCTGTTTGGGCACAGGCGGGCACATAATGGAAGGAGCGCTATTTGGTTTTTGGAGCACAGATTTGGACGGTTTGGTTTTTGGACGCCATTGCACTTTTGCAGAGCTGAAATGCCAGTAAAGTGAAATTCCCTGACATGTGACCCCATTTTGGAAACTGCACCCCTGAAGGAATTTATCCAGGGGTACAGTGAGCATTTTTAACCCCCAAGTGTTGCTATAATTTATTACCCATAAATGAATACACAGCTGATTGTGAAAGGTGAAAATGACAATTTTCCAGGAATATGTAATTTCAGTGCATAATTTGTTGTGCCCGGCTTGTATCAGAGATGAATGCTCCAAAAGCTGTTGTGCCCGGGATACCCACTTAACAGTTTTTGGAGTGTGTGTCTCTCCAGACATAAGCTGGGCACAACATATCGGGCACTGAAATGGCGTATCTATGGAAAAATGTAATTTTTAGCTTTTCATTATCAGCTGCACATTCATTTCTGGAAATTAAAAGAATGCAACACTTAAGAGTTAATAATGCTCGTTACCCCACTTGATAAATCCCTTGAGGGGTGCAGTTCCCAAAATGGGGTGACATGTCTGCGGGTTCCACTTTACTGGCAATTCAGGGGCTCTGCAAAAGTGGCATGGTGTCCAAAAACCAAACTATGCTCCAAAAACCAAATAGCTCTCCTTCCCTTCTGTGCCTGGCTGTGCCCAAACAGCAGTTTATACCCACATATGGCATTAAGTACGTTATCCTGGGTACACCAGTGTCATACATGTGGGCATAAACTGCCATTTGGGCACAGAGCAGGGGGCAGATGTGAAGTCACACTATGTGCTTTTGGAGCGCATATTTAGATTGTTGGTTTTTGGACACCATGTCACATTTGCAGAGACCCTAAAATTGCCCCTACAAAATTGGGTCACTTCTTGGGGAATTCCAGTTTACTGGCACCTCCAGGGCTCAGCAAAAACAACATGGTGTCCAGAAAGTCCCTCTAAATCTACACTACAAAAGCTAAAAAAAAGCACAGTGCTCCTTCCCTTCTGAGCCCTGCTGTGTGCCCAAGCAGCAGTTTACTCCCACATATACAACTTCTTTGTAGCCAGGATAGCCCACTTAATAGTTTTAGGAGTGCATGTCTCTGATGCCACAAAGTGGCTACAATGTATTAGGCACTGAAACTGGATATTTCTTTAAAAACCTCAGTTTTCACTTTGTACATTAATTTTTGGAAAGCATTTTTAGGCTCAAAATGATAATACCCCTTGATACATTCTTTGAGGGGTGTAGTTTTCTAAAATGGGGTCACTTTTGAGGGGTTCCCATTGTATTGGTACTTTAGGGGCTCTGCAAATGCGACATGGAACCCGAAAACTATTCCAGCAAAATCTGCCCTCCAAAAGCTAAATAGCGCTCTTTTCATTTTGAGCCCTGCCATGTACCCAAACAGCAGATTACAACCACATATGGGGCATTTCTGTATTCAGCAGAAATTGTGTAACAAACTTTGGGGTGCTTTTTCTCCTTTGTCATCTTGTGAAAATGAAAATTTGGGGCTAAATTGACGGTTTATTGGAGAAAAAGCAATTTTTCATTGTCCCAATGTTAATAAAATCTGTGAAACAGCTGTGGGGTCAAAATACTCACTATACCCCTTGACATGTTCTGTGAGGGGTGTAGTTTCCAAAATGGGATCACTTTTAGGGGTTTCCACTGTATTGGTACCTTGGGGGCTCTGCAAATGCGACATGGCACCTGAAAACTATTCCAGCAAAATCTGCCCTCCAAAAGTCAAATAGCGCTCTTTCCATTCCAAGCCCCGCCATGTACCCATACAGCAGATTACAACCACATATGGGGTATTGCTGTATTCAGGAGCAATTGTTTAACAAACTGTGGGGTGCTTGTTCTCCTTTTAACCCCTTGTGAAGATGAAAACTTTGGGGATAAAGTGACGTTTTAGTAATTTTTCATTTATACATCCCAATGTTAGTAAAATCTGTGAAACGTCTGTGGGGTCACTACCCCTTGATGAATTCTGTGAGGGGTGTAGTTTCCAAAATGGGGTGACTTTTGGAGGATTTCCATTGTATTGGTACAACTACATGTGGGGTATTTTTGTGCTTGGGAGAAATTGCCTAACAAACTGTGAGATGCATTTTCTCCTTTAACCCTTTGTGAATGTGTTAATTTCAGGGCTAAATTAAGGGATTAGTGGAAAAAAATGAAATGTCTAAATTTCACCTCCATATTGTTTTAATTCTTGTGAAATGCTTAAAGGGTTAACAAACTTCCCAAATGCTATTTTGAATTATTTGAGAGGTGCAGTTTTGAAAATGGGGTGATTTATGGGGGTTTCTAATATATAGGCCTTTATAATCCCTTTCAGAACTGAAGTGGTCCCTAAAAAATTAGTTTGGGAAATTTTCTTGTAAATCTGGAAAATCGCTGTTACATTTGTAAGCCTTCTAACATCCAAAATAAATTACAGGACGATTAAAAGATAATGCCAATATAAAGCAGAGATATGGTAGATAATATGTATTCATGTATTTGGGTGGTATGACTATCTGTCTGAAAAGCAGAGCATTTCCACATTTTGCGAGCATATCACAAATTGCGATTTTTTTTTTTCAAAATTTCCATCAAACTTCCTATTTTTTTTTTTATAAATAAATACAAAAATATTCATTAGTCTTTACCACTAACATGAAGTACAATGTCCCACGAAAAAAGAATCTCAAAATCACTTGTGTAAGTTAAAGCGTCTCAAAGTTATTGCCATATAAAGTGACACATGTCAGTTTTGAAAAACGAGGCCTGGTCTTTAACGCACGTTTGGGCTGGGTCCTTAAGGGGTTAAGACGCTTGTATCCTTTACACAATTTGGCCCCAATTACTCCAACTAACTCCTTTACTTAGACTGGCTTAAGATATACCACCAGTCTTAGTAGATGTGGGCCGTTGTCTGGTAAAGTGGTCTTTGCTGAGTGGGGTCTCCTTCCAAGTTTTGTTACAGGGCCCTTTGGATATGAAGCCTCTTTAGTCTGTTTCCTATAATTATTCAAGTACCCCTGTCTCTCCTGTGCTCAGTCGCTCTTGTGGAGTCTTGCAGAACGCCAAGCCGCATAGGGCAGGCTTTAGTTACTGTAGCAGCGAGGGCAAGTATAGGGTTAAGCTGATCCCCCCCCCCCTTTCCCTCCTCCTCCTATACATCTTTAGCAGGAGGGGAGGTGTTTGGGATGAGCTCTTTAGAGGAGTTGTTATTAGAGCCTATACGGAGTTAGGGGAGAATAGGGTCTGCCTCGGGGTACCCCCACCCCTACGGATTTATGGCTGGAGTTATTGGTATACCCCAAGGGAATATAAGGGAAGTTCACCCCGCCCAGCTCCCTCTTACCGGATCTCCAGAGACGCGTTCAGCAGGTCCCAGGATGCTGTTACTTATCCTCTGCTGCGAGATTTCCGATGAGAGCCTGCTTGCTGCGCTGCGTGCCAAGCTGGAAGCGGAGGGTTCAGGTTGGCTGGATAACATCGTCTCTCAGCTGAGAGATACGGCGCCTACCCCTGCTGCACCCGGTGAGTGTCGGGCCGAGCGTCGCTCCACGCGGGTGTCCGCGCCCCCCTAGTAGGCTGAGCCCAAGTCGCTTGCCTGCTCCTGCTGCTCGGTGGCGGGGAGCAGGTTCGCCAGGACTGTCGGCGGCCGCGGAGTCTCGGAGCGCGGGGGGGCGTGTCCGGCCGGGAGTTTGGCCCCGCCCCCTTTCTGACGTCGCGCTGTCTCAGAGCAGGGGGGGCGTGTCCGGGCGGGGAGTTTGGCCCCGCTCCCTTTCTGACGTCCCCAGTCTCAGAGCGCGGGGGGCGTGTCTGGTCGGAAGTTTGGCCCCGCCCCCTTTCTGATGTCACATCCGTGCGCGCTGACAGTGGGTTTCCGGCGGTTACCGGGGAGGTTAGTGCGGGCGGGCAGCGTTTGGAGGGTATTAGTAGCACCATGGGGGGAAGACATAGCACGGCGACAGGCGAGGCTGATCCCATTACCCCACCACCTTCTCAGGCAGTGGGATCCACTTCCCCCAGCCCCAGGGGAGGGCAGGAACACGTGGGTGGCTCTGGATTGGCGGGGGAGGTGCGGTCCGTGAGCGTTTCGGAGGTGGACCCCCGTTCTTTGATGCGATGGGGGTCCCTCAAATGGCCTTTTATAATGTTGCTGCTCCTCCTTCTATAGGTGTCCAATCTCCAGCCGCGGCGGGGCAGTCAGTGGCGGATGGTAGAAGGAGGTCTCGGGGAATCAGGCGGTCCAGAACCTCGTCTGAATCCTCCTCCCAGGGTTCTCACCAACGGCGTCGCCGTAGGATGCTGGGCACGGGGGGCGCTGTTCCCGACATAGCTCCAGGGATTCTCGCTGCAGCCGGGTGTCCCGACGCTCCAGATCGTCTAGATGGAGGTCGCCATCATCCAGCGATGAGTCATGCAGTGCAGGGGAATGCAACAGGCCCTCCCGGCAGCATCGGTATAGGCAGGAGCCTGAATTGTCGGCTGTTCAGCCGTCCCGCGGGGACAGTCGGTCCCGCGCGGATCCAGGATTGTCCAGCGCTGTGTCTTCAGCCGTTCCTGTTTCTTCTCCTCCACCCGGTGAGTACAATTTTGTGGATGCGTGGGGGGCCGGTAAGGATGTTGCTGCCTTAGCTCCTGCCATTAAGGCGTTGCTCACGGGTTTGTCAGGTATGCCTAGCTCGACCCCGACTGGGGCGAGGGAGTTTCCCGCTGCTAGGGCGGGTATCCATAAGGAGGCATTCTGTTGTGGGATTAGCACCTTGGGTGCACATTTAGATAATGAAACTAAGGAGAAGATCTGGGAAAATAAATTTATTGATATTTGGTCTCTTGTATCGGTGGATCAGCACACGGTTGACCGGGAGCGTCGGTCGTATGCTGAAAAGCCGGCAGAGCGCAAGCCGCAGGTCGCTAGGACCATGAATAATTGGCTGCAGGCCTTTATTGTGCTGGGGTGCGTGATGGGTGAGCGTCATCCAGAGCGCTGTTCGGATATGTTTGTTTATGCCGATACGATCTATAACGCTTATAAGTCTCATGGTGGTAGTGCTTGGTGGCGGTATGACGATGAATTTCGTCGCCGTCTGGCTTTGGAGCCGGAAATCGGTTGGGGGGTTAAGGCTACGGACGTATGGCTGCGACTTATGATGTCCCAGCGCCAGCCCTTTCAGCCAGGGGCCGCTGGTCCAGGAACCCCTCAGGGATCAGTGGCCGTGCGTAGGCCGGGGGCCTGCTGGCTCTTTAACGAGGGCCACTGCAGATTCTTCGGTCTTTGCAAATACAAACATGAGTGTTCCGCCTGCGGGGGAGGACACGCCGCAGTCCGATGTACCCGTCCGACTAAACCAGGTGTTAAGTCACCAAGTTCCGCTGAAGGGAAAGACGCCAGTGAGCGTAGCCGCGATGGCGCCATGGTTAGACCGGTATCCTAATAGAGAGGCGGCTGAACAGTTGAGAACCAGTTTCTTGTTTGGTTTCTTTATCCCGTTTGTTTATTCCGGTTCCCCTTATTTTTCGGATAACCTGAGGTCTGGTAGAAACAGGCCCGAGGTTCTCCGGGAAAAAATAGCAAAGGAGGTGTCGTTGGGTAGGGTTGTCGGTCCGTTTTCCTTTCCGCCTTTTAGGAATTTAAGGGTCTCGCCACTGGGGGTGGTTCCCAAGAAGGACAGTGGAAAATTCTGGCTTATCCACCATTTGTCCTATCCTAAGGGTTCTTCTGTAAACGATGGGATTTCTAGGGAAGAGGCGTCGGTGTCATACGTTTCTTTTGATAGGGCTGTGGCGTTGCTGAGAGCGGCCGGTCCTGGTGCCTTGATGGCTATGTCGGACATTGAGTCCGCATTTCGATTACTCCCTGTTCACCCTGAATGTTATCACCTCCTGGGGTGTTGTTTTGAGGGTTGTTTTTACTATGACACCTGCCTCCCTATGGGGTGTTCCATTTCTTGCCATTTTTTCGAGTTGTTTAGTTCATTCCTTGAGTGGGTGGTAAGGTATGAAACATGCTCCCGATCTATCATCCATTATTTGGATGATTTCCTGTTTATTGCCCCTGCCGGAGACGGCCGTTGTCAATTTTTATTGGATTCATTTCGGTTTTTGATGAAAAAGTTTGGGGTTCCGTTGTCCAAGGAGAAGACGGAGGGCCCGGTTACGGTTCTTTCATTCTTAGGTATTGAGCTTGATTCCGATCTCCTGGTATTCCGTCTTCCCCGGGACAAGTTGGAGCGCATGGTAGGGTTGCTTGACGGTTTTATGGCAGTCCCCAAGGTTACTCTTAGGCAGATGCAGTCTTTGTTGGGTCTCCTGGTATTCGCCTGCCGCATTATGCCAATGGGACGGGTGTTCTCGCGCAGGCTGGCGATGGCTACCCGGGGGGTTAAGCACCCTAGTCACCGTATTCGTTTGACGCGTTCTCTGAAGGCGGATTTGTCGGTTTGGCGTGCTTTCTTGTATTCCTATAATGGCCGCACTTGTGTTCAGGGTACCAAGGTCAGCAGTCAAGACATATCCCTCTTCACGGATGCGGCCGGTTCAGCGGATTTTGGGGCTATCTTGGGTCATGAATGGTGTGCGGACCCCTGGCCTCTGGACTGGCGGGAGCTGGGTCTGTGCAAGAACCTGACTCTTTTGGAATTGTTCCCCATAGTGGTGTCGGTGGTCCTGTGGGGCTCGGCCTTGAGAGACAAGCGGGTGTGTTTTTGGACTGATAATGAAAGTGTTGTCCATTGTATTAACCATTTAACTTCTTCCTCTCCTCCTGTTTTGAATTTGCTTAGGCATTTGGTTCTACGCTGCCTGGGGCTCAATTTATGGTTCTGGGCCCGTCATGTTCCGGGGATATTTAATGATAAGGCTGACGCACTCTCACGTTTCAATTGGCAGGTGTTCCGGGATCTAGCGCCGGAGGCGGCGATAGAGGGGCATTCCTGTCCCCCGTACCTCTGGGAACTGGTGACGAGCGGCTCTTGCAGTTGATCCAGCAGTCGGTGGCTCCATCAACCTGGACTGGTTATGGTAAGGTGTGGAGGGAGTGGTGTGCATTAATCCGGGACGAGAGGGTGGAGCTGTGTGAGCGGGATAGACTTTCGGTGTCGCTGCAGTATATGTCTTTTTTGAGGGATAAGGGGTTATCGGTGGCGGTTGCTCGACGGCGCTTTTCAGGGGTTAATTTTCACTTTCAGTTAAGGGGTTGGGAGGATCTTTTTCGATCTTTTTTGTTTCGGCAGGTCCTGAAGGGGTGGTCCAGGGGGGTGGAGACTAAAGATTCAAGACGTCCGGTGTCCTTTGACCTGTTGCTACGGTTGGTGGGAGTTACGTGGGCGGTATGTTGTTCCGGTTATGAGTCTCTGATTCTATCGGTCGGTTTTTCGTTGGCCTTTTTTGGGGCCCTTCGGGTGGGTGAACTCCTCCCGCCATCAAAATCGCGGCCTGGGGGTTTGCTTTTTGGCGACGTGGTTCCGGCTAATGGGTCCCTGCGGCTGCGTATCCGCAAATCTAAAACTGACCCCATGGGAAAGGGCGTGTGGGTTCAATTGCATGCGGTCGGGGGTGCGGCTTGTCCAGTCCGGCTGGTGCAAGAGTTTTTGGGTGTTAGGGTGTCAGGAGTGTCCTTCCTGGTTCATCAGGCGGGGGACCCTCTCACCTGTTTTCAATTTCGTTCACTTTTTGGTAAATGTTTGTCGGCGGTTGGGGTGGACCAAAGAAATTATGGGACTCATTCCTTTCGAATCGGAGCGGCGACGGAAGCGGCCCGGGCAGGACTCTCTGATAAAGCGGTTCAGAGGATTGGGAGATGTAAATCTTCGTGTTTTGCTGGGTATATTCGCCCTGAGTTGTTGAATTGATTTTTCTTTTCAGGTATTCGGCGGCCTTATGTATGTTTCCTTGGCCACAGCTATGTTTTCTGGGCTGCACAGCGGGATGAGTCGAGGCCTGGGGGTAAATCCCTTGGTTTTCGGGAAATCGAGGTTTCCTGGAGAGGGGTGAGAGGATTACGTTGGTCCCAGGTTCTTCCCGAGGCCATTGAAATCGGAAAGGTGACTACTTCTCCTGTGATTCTGGTTTTGCATGCAGGGGGAAATGATTTATGCCTACTCTGCATGGCTGAGCTCATGACGCTCATGAGGGCTGATTTAGAGAGAATCACGGGGTATTTCACAGAACTAATTATTGTTTGGTCCGAGATTGTCCCTAGAGTTACATGGCAAGGGGCCCGAGATGCTGGGGCGGTGGAGAAGGCTCGTAGAACGGTGAATGCTAGGTTGTCGCGCTTCGTGCGCTCTAAAGGTGGGGTGGTGGTGCGTCACCGTCAACTTGAGGGGGACAATAGGCGCCTGATGAGACCGGATGGCGTCCACCTCAATGATATAGGATTAGACATCTTCCTCTCGGGCCTGCAGGATGGGGTGGAACAGGCCTTGCTCTTACTGTGTGGGGGTCGGAGCCCAGTGTGAGGACTGGTCTCCTTCTTGGCGGTGTAAAGCGGATATTGCGGCATGAAGGCGGAAGTGCCCGCAGGGAGACCTGCGGCCGGCATATTGCTTCATTCCACTGTTCAAAGTTGTAAGCGTTTTAAAATATAAGAAATCATTAAAGCTGTGGCCGACCCCACCCATTTAAGAGTTTAAGCTTGTGTCCTGTGTCTTATTTCTGGAAGTGGGGAGGAGTACGGTATACGGGGTGTAGTAAGTCTCTACAGTCTGCAGAACGCCAAGCCGCATAGGGCAGGCGTTAGTGACTGTAGCAGCGAGGGCGAGTATAGGGTTAAGCTGATCCCCCCCCCCCTCCCTCCTCCTCCTATACATCTTTGGCAGGAGGGGAGGTGTTTGGGATGAGCTATTTAGAGGGGTTGTTATTAGAGCCTATACGGAGTTAGGGGAGAATAGGGTCTGCCTCTGGGTGCCCCCACCCCTACGGATTTATGGCAGGAGTTATTGGTATACCCCAAGGGAATATAAGGGAAGTTCACCGCGCCCAGCTCCCTCTTACCGGATCTCCAGAGACGTGTTTCCCACCCTCCCTCCCTGTAAATCAAACTGGGTGATAGTTTTGGTTGGGTTGAATTTTGACGGCTATATGGGTTGGAGTGATTCGTGCTTGATGTTGGTTATGCAGTGTTGTTTGGTGTCTGATATTGTTCTCTTTTCCAGAGTTATGGAATTTACGCATTTAAGTCACAGCTGGCGGTGTAAAGCGGATATTGCGGCATGAAGGCGGAAGTGCCCGCAGGGAGACCTGCGGCCAGCATATCGCTTCATTCCACTGTTCAAAGTTGTAAGCGTTTTAAAATATAAGAAATCATTAAAGCTGTGGCCGACCCCGCCCATTTAAGAGTTTAAGCTTGTGTCCCGTGTCTTATTTCTGGAAGTGGGGAGGAGTACGGTATACGGGGTGTAGTAAGTCTCTACAGTCTGAGTCTTCTTTCAGGTAGGATGTTGTGAATATATGTGAGGACACAAACAATGTTATTGCCCCCCATCAAGGAGACTGAACCCCATAACACTTATACTGTAACCTGGGACAGGAGATGACATTATGGTATCACAATGACTAGAGTTATGTGTGATCTGCTCACTGTATATAGCGCCCCCTATAGTCTCCTGTCCTGCATCAGCTGTCGCCATATATATATAGGAGATGATACACTTGACTTTTGGATATGGGATGGACCCTCACTCCTTCCTAAAACCATCCAAACTACAGTAAACATTGACTTTGGAATAAGCACACAAAACACTTTATTTTGGGTGTCAAAATGGCCACAGCTTTATTTAAATCACAGAACTAAAATAATCACAGAAGGAGTCAGGTGAAGTGCTAGACCATTGGGATTCAAGAATACTGTGAGATCCCCAGCTGTCTGACATACAGCAGCCGGCCAGACAGCAATAAAGGGGGCGGCACGCTCCGGCTTGCAATTCTAGCAGAGCCAGTACACTTTAGGGCACCAACAGCCCTGTGCTTAACCCCTGTGCCCGCCCCTGGATGACGTTACTATTACAACATCCTTCAGGCTGGCCATTTCCAAAGCTCAGCCTGTTCACCACCATGAGGTTTAACCTCCTCTATTAGTTAAAATAAGTCCACAATAACTTGCCTGCAACTTCCACCTGACTCCTCAACCGCCACAGAGAGGCCATTTGACACCTTAAATGGACTCGACCACCACCAAACTGATTAGTAATGCAAAAGCCCTCTAGAAACTTTTTATACTAGTCCCATACCATCTTCTCTACAGTACTAAGCTATGAATGTTGCTGAAAATGCAACTAAAGTGAATGACTGTAGTTAGAAACCAGTAAGGAGAAATAGACTATAATACTGAAATTACCATAAACCAGTATACTGTACGTGGGGGATTCCGCCATACCACACACATGTAATTGCCAACCATTTATGCATATAAGTATATACTTTCCACTTATGTTATGTGGGGTCCCACTCATGGTGGTAAATGTAAACAAATTATATAGATGTATACAGTATATATGAGATAACACCTCTTCAAAGAATACCTCTGCCCCTAAAAAAAAAAAAAAAACTAGGACTGTCCATTTATATTCATTGGTAACCCTATACCCAATTATATTGCCAGGAAAGACATAGAGAGTATAAAGAAGGGAAGAGAAAAGTACTTGCTGTGCTTCAGCTTCTCCAGGTACACAGCAACCACCGAGCACTTACTGTAGTGAAAAAACCTCACCATTGTTGTTCGAAGGGTCCCAACCACATCAACATTAAAACAAGCTATTAAATGATCCTTATAATGATGAGAATAAGCCCATGATCTGCTTGATTCACAGGAGTCTTTGAAGGCAGTGAGAGATCCTCTCCTGTCATATCTCAATCATTTTCAGAGCACTTGATGACCTTTACCCTTAGCCGCAAGCACCGACCCAAGGGCACCGAGACTGAAATTTGAAGCTAAAATTCTCTCTTTTGCTGGACCTGGGCCAGCACCATCCTGATGCTGCCCGTTCCGCTATAGGAGCTACAGGACTATATAGCTCCTGCATGCAGAGCATGGGGTTATCTTGATAAGCAGTGCTGGGCTCCATTCGCTAGCTGGCTACGATAGACACTCTACTGCATCTGCTGTATCACACTGTCGGCAAACTAAAGAGAAATATGAATTGGGCAATATAAATGGTAATATATCTTCATTAAGAAAAATTACAAGTCAACAGAAATGGTCCTTGAAGCTATAGATTTTTATCAAAAACATGCCTGCTTTATTTTAAATTTTTTTTTTTTTTTTCTTTTCTTCCCTCCAGCCGCAACCACCACTGGCTCGGAGGGCTCAATTTATTGCACAGACATGTGAAAACTGATAGCCATGACCCTAGGGACTTACCCTAACAGGGTCTTTTTTTTTTTTTTTTTAAATGAATAATTGGTTTTGCAGAAACCAGGTGGTCCATACCTCCGATGGTTATCTTTCCACACCTGGGGTCCATACCTCCGATGGTTACCCCTCCACACCTGGGGTCCATACCTCCGATGGTTACCCCTCCACACCAGGAGGCCATACCTCCAATGGTTACACCTGAGGTACCTGCACTGGGCTACACCTGAGGTGGTTGCCCATTACTGGCCAAATTATAAGTAACTTCAAGGACCCATAAAATAAATAAATAAAAATATATATTTATTGTCCCTAGTGCGAATTATAATGCTAAAGTATAAAAATCAAAAAACACAACAGTAAATAACTGAATTACTTTCTGTTAAGCACATACAGTCAAGAAATGGAAAAATTAGTTTGTTAGTGTATCCCAAACCACCAGCTACAAAAGTTACATACTGGCTTGGAGGCACTTGTGCACATCCCAATCCTAAGCAACCTTGCCCTATGGGGTTACATACTAAGGCAAGGCCACTGACAATAACAGTGTAAAACACTGGCCTAAAGATTGGAGGCCCAGGCAGACAGGGTCCTCTCTTCCAATTGTACTAGATCACTCAGCTAGTTAGCTATCACAGTATATGTCATAGTCAGGGATGGGAGCTGCTGCAGTATATGATGCCATAGTAACATATAATAATAGTAATCCATATACTTATCCGGATACAAACTTTAAGTCACCGGCTACACATGGAGAGTAAGAAATACAATAATCCGGTGCAGTATTTGTCCGACATCCATTATCTACATGTGTTGGAGACTCAGAGGTCAGCCTACAACATGGTGGTCACTATATCACTGTATATACATGGCTATAAAACTATACAATTCTGTGCATCCTACAGAGCAAGGTGCACCTGAGCCACCCATATCCCCACCATGTGCTGAGCCCTCCATGAACACCTTTCAGAGCTATAAATATGATCTATAATATATTCTGCTAGAAGACTGTGAAAAAACATCTAGATAAGGCCCAACGTAATCTACACAGTCTTATACCATCCACCATTTTAGGTAATGGATCAATTTCCACATGGAAGATGAAATAGCTACATGAGGTAAGGGCAGAGATTTTATAGGCAGCAGCATCAGCAGGACAGCATGTATACAGTGACAGAAGGCTGCCATATAACCACAGAGGACTCAGTATACAGTCCTGATATGGAGGTCACATATAGATCATTAGATGACACATATAGAAAGGGGAAATAATAATACCAGCATGTAACTTTTAGTGGATACAAACACCACCTTCTTGAGGGGGAAGTCCTTGGAGCTAAAAAAGTCTGGCCGCCAATCTGATCCACCACACCAAATTACCCCCAGCCGCAACCACAGGCTCAGGGGCACCATAACACACAGAATGGCAGTTTACCACATATAATAAACCACTCCCCGGGACACCACCCAGCAGGAGCCCAAAGACCAGCCAGACCAAAACAGCAATTAATCTTAGGGGAAACTAACCACCATGTTTCCCCACCACCGAAAATTTCAACCAACTCCAAGGACCAGTCCTTGTGGTGAGAGAAAGAGAAAGAGATGAATGAGACAGGAAGTGACATCTATTCCTAAACTCCTCCCTCCCTACCAACAAAACAACCCCCACTATATACTAAAAAAATTATTTATATTTTTTTTTATATTAATAAAGGTATTTATAAATATATATTTTTTTATTTTTTAACCAGCCTGTATAAATCAAAAAAATTACTGCACAAAAAAGAAACTGGGGGGGTTTCTGGTCCCCCCCACCCCAAGTCCTGTCCCCCTTTGCTGTTGGCCCCGGGGGTGTCTTTATTACTGTATATACAGATATTAGAATACACTGGAATATTGAGTGATAGCCATTACTATCATCATGGTCACTATCTAAGGAGTAATTCAGACACAAGAGAAAAACCACAAACACAATATAAATAAAGTTAAAGGTTTTTTTTTTTTATTGAATAGGCAACATTGTAATTAAATATTACTGGCCTTTTAAATTATAAAAAAGTCACATTGACCCAGAGGTCAGGCCTGGTGGAGACCATAGAACTTACTGTGGTCCAGTCCACCCTTGTCCTGAGATGAGAGTCACCGACCCAATGATCCAGAGGAAGGCGAAACAACCCCCCGGAGAGTTATACCTCAGGGGGGCAAAAAATTCCTTCCTGACCCCAAATTTGGCGATCGGATATCTCCCTGGATCATATTTCGCCTGCTGCCTAGTGCTGTATGTATGCTGTATGTACTGTATATATGTATTTATGTTGTATGTCTGTGTATATGTATTTATGTTGTATGTATGTATGTATGTGAGTGTGTATGTATTTATATATGTATTTAAGCTCATGAGAGTTAATGTATAAAAACCACCACATAAAACCTTTATTGCAGTAAGGAGACTCCCCCGCACATCCCTCTTTGACCATTTTATTTAAAAAAAAATTGAAAAAGCTGAAGATCCGACGTCATCCAGTGAATCTGAATGAGTCAGAAAAAAAAAACACCAAACCTGTAAAATATAAGGGAAGAATAAATAATTATATTTAATAAATAAATAAATAAATAATAATAGATAAATCTGGCCATACACATGGGATGTTGTCTAAACACCAGCTATCTCACCCAACTTTCCAATATACATGCACACTTGGCTTAGTAGTACATTTGTGGGTTACTTGTAGTCATTGGCCTACTTTGAAAAGTGACCAGTCCCAGTAAACCTGTCACAGTAATAGCTATGGGGCATCTCGGCAGATCCACGCACCAGAAAATGGTCTGAGATTCAAAGAGCAGACGTCTGTGTGTGGGGGGATCAGGCTGCAGGTACTATTTCTCATGTAATAACACACCTGCAGACATGTTGGTGAAGGCTACATCTGTATTTTGCCCACACCCCTAAACTATAAACATTAATAGCTGGTCCCGACACTCTATTTGGCAGCTATTCCTCCCCACCCTCTCCCCACACGCACGCTCACCACTCCTTCCTGCGTTTGTTACAGGGGCTGGCACCCAATTTACAGATGAAGCAATTTGTAAACTAACATTCATTGTGCTACTAACGACAGTTTGGCCAAAATCCAGTTGGTTTGGGTGACTTACATCTAATGTATATGGAGACCTTTAGGCCAGGGACTACACACAGCATACAAGCCACAGAATGTCTACACCATGACAAAAACACATGTAGCCCTATTGGAGGGTGGGGAGGTATGAGTATTATCCTGGTGTTTAGACAACATCCCCTGTGGCGCTGACCAGATGTGTCTAATGTTTATTTATTTATTTATTTATTAAATTATAAGTTTATTTATAATAAAGGAAGAATAAATAATTATATTTAATAAATAAATAAATAAATAATAATAGATAAATCTGGCCATACACATGAGATGTTGTCTAAACACCAGCTATCTCACCCAACTCCCCAATATACATGCACACTGGCTGAAGATAGTAGCTACATTTGTGGGTTACTTGTCGTCATTGGCTTCCTACTTGAAAAAGTGCCAGTCCCAGTAAACCTGTCTAGTGTATGGGGCATCTCATTGGAAGATCCGCGCACAAGGTGGTCTGACATTCAAAGAGCAGACATCTGTGTGTGGGGGATCAGGCTGCAGGTACTATTTCTCATGTAATAACACACCTGCAGACATGTTGGTGGAAGGCTGCATCTGTATTTTGCCCACACCCTAAACTATAAACATTAATAGCTGGTCCTGAACACTCATTTGGCAGCTATTCCTCCCACCTCTCCCATACACATGCACACTTACCAATCCTACATGTGTTTTTAACAGGGACTGGCACCAATTTACAGATGAAGCAATTTGTAAACTAACATTCATTGTGCTACAAACAACAGTTTGGCCAAAATCAGTTGGTTTGGGTGACTTACATCTAATGTATATGGAGACCTTTAGGCCAGGACTACACACAGCATACAAGCCACAGAATTTCTACACCATGACAAAAACACATCAAATTGTATATAGTCTACCCCCTCTAAGCAACACAATGTGTGAACAAGGCCTCAGCAGTGAGTGTAGAGCTACTTACCTGCACATCTGTCCTCTTCAAGCTGCCAAGCTCAAGTGACACAAGATGGCTCAGGATAAGAACTTTACACATTCTAAACCCATTGTGACATCATGCAGTGTCTGTGATGTCATGTGCTCTGTGATGTCATGTGCTGTCTATGGTGTGAAGGGTTTTTATAATATACATTACCCTTAGAGATGATATATAAGATATTTTATCCAGGATTTACTATAGTTATATATAGATGGTGCACAGTATTACTTTTCTTGCCCTGTATGACCAGAGTAATTCTCAGTCCTTATTCTGTATATATAGACAGTGCACAGTACCACTTCTCTTGTCCTGTACACAGGGTCAAAAAACAAAATCATGCCTACACAAAAGTAAAATTAATATAGTTTATTAACAAATAATTAAAATACAAAATACAAATGAATAAACACATGAGGGAATACAGAAAAAACCAACAATAATGTACACAAAGGCATGAAATTCAGGATATTATAATGAATAATCATGGTGAAGCACCTTCACAAATGCATATAAGATAATTTGAAATAACATGTCCAAATACAAACAAAGCTTCACTAAAAGCCATACCATAAATCTAAAATTAGAAAAGTGCTAGGAAGACCATATGTTACAAAATGGAGGAATCCTGAAATACCATACCTATGTAATGGCGGTACCGTTTTTTCATACTCGTGCAGCAGACATCAATTTATTACATATTCAGGTGTGTTTTGTGGCATTTGATAGGTGGGGTGGGGTTTAACCCCTTAACGACCTTGGACGTACTATTACGTCCTGGGCGCTAGGTACTTCGCGCACCAGGGCGTAATACTACGCCCGAGGCCGGCCGCCCGCTCACTATCTGAGCGGACGGCATCGGAACCGGGTGTCAGCTGTAACTGACAGCTAACACCCTGCTCCATAACCCCCGGTCAGAGCTGAGTTCCGATCGGAGGTTTTAACCCCTTGGATGCCGCGGTCAAACATGACCGCGGCATCCAAGGGGTTCCGCCATCTTGCTGCCCCCCCGGCACCCCCCGCGGCGAGATCGGGGGGGTGCCGATATCTATTATCTGCAGCCCGGGGTCTGCCCAGTGACCCCAGGCTGCCTGGAGCCCCCAGTACCTGGCTGATCCTGCCGAGACCTCAGGAAGTCAGCGCTGTGTTTCCATAGCGATGACTTCCTGTATAGGCTGCAAGACACGTGTATGCTCGTGTCTTGCAGTCTATAGTACTGAGCCAGAGATCAAAGCATCTCTGGCTCAGGTGTCCTAATGGGACACAAGAAAAAGTAAAAAAAAGTGAAAAAAAAAAATAATAAAGTATGTGAAAAAAATTAATAAAAGAATAAAGCCCCAAAAATTCCCTTTTCCTATATAAAATGAATTATATAAAAAATAAACCTAAAAATTAATAAAAACAATACATATTTGGTATCGTTGCGTCCGTAACAACCTGTACAATAAAACTGAAACCATATTTAATGTACACGCTGAAAGTCGGGGAAAAAAAAACCGGAAAAAACCCGCCAAAAGTAATGATTTTTCATCATCTCACCTTACAAAATATGCCATAAAAAGTGATCAAAAAGTCATATGTACCCCAAAACAGTACCAATAAAAAGGACAGGTTGTCCCGCAAAAAAATAAGCCCTAAACCAACTCTCTAATCTGAAAAATAAAAATGCTACGCATCTTAGAAGATGGCGATGCAAAAAAAATTGATTTATGTCCCCAAATGGGTTTTTGTTCTGCAAAATTGGTATTGCATAAAAAAACAATATAAATGAGGTATCGCCGTAATCGTACTGACCCGCAGAATAAAGTTAAAATGTTACTTACGCTCTACGCTGCATGGTGAAAAATTTAAAAGGTAAAAAGCAGTGCCAGAATTGATGGGGTTGTTTTTTAATCCACCAAGAAAGAGTTAATAAAATTTATTTAATAAGTTGTAAGCACCTAAAAATGAATGTCATTAAAAAATACATCTCACCCCGCAAACAACAAGCCCTCATATGGCTACATCACCAGAGAAATAAAGAAAATATAGCTCGTACAATGTGAAGACAAAAACCCCAAAAATCGCCAAATCATTAGAACATAACTGGCTGCGGCAGGAGGGAATGTATAAGCTGTGCGAGCGTATATTAGGGTACAAACCAGATTTAGAGCTTACGAGGGATAATAAACCAGAAGTGACCCCCAGAGTGACCCCCCAATAATACGAACTACTGGGGAAATAGTAGGGAATTTAGTGTACCCAATGTACTCCGCACAGCTTACATATTCACTTTTCCCCATCCGCTGTGCAGTCACGTCTGGGATACTAATGCTCACTACACCCCTTGATAAATTCTTTGAGGGGTGCACTTTTCAAAATGGGGTCATTCCCTAGGGGATCCCACTTTACTGGTACCTTAGAGGCTCTGCAAACATGACATGGCGTCCAGATACCAAACATCTAAATCTGCACTCCAAAAGCCACATAGCGCTCCTTCCCTTCTGGACCCTGTTGTGTGCCCAAACTGCAGTTTATGCCCACATGTATGACACCGGTGTACCCAGGATAACAAACTCAATGTCATATGTGGGTATAAACTGCTGTTTAGGCACAGGCGGGCACATAATGGAAGGAGCGCTATTTGGTTTTGGAGCACAGATTTGGACGGTTTGGTTTTTGGACGCCATTGCACCTTTTGCAGAGCTGAAATGCCAGTAAAGTGAAATTCCCTGACATGTGACCCCATTTTGGAAACTGCACCCCTGAAGGAATTTATCCAGGGGTACAGTGAGCATTTTTAACCCCCAAGTGTTGCTATAATTTATTATCCATAAATGAATACACAGCTGATTGTGAAAGGTGAAAATGACAATTTTCCAGGAATATGTAATTTCAGTGCATAATTTGTTGTGCCCGGCTTGTATCAGAGATGAATGCTCCAAAACTGTTGTGCCCGGGATACCCACTTAACAGTTTTTGGAGTGTGTACTCTCCAGACATAAGCGGGCACAGCATATTCGAGCACTGAAATGGCGTGTCTATGGAAAAATGTAATTTTTAACTTTTCATTATCAGCTGCGCTTCATTTCTGTTAAATTAAAGAATGCTATACTTAAGTTAATAATGCTCGTGCTTATATACAATCCTAGAGGTGCAGTTCCAAAATGGGTGAGCATGTCCTGCGGGTTCCACTTTACTGGCAATTCAGG
>CAMRHE010001374.1:92500-118458 GCA_947044405.1 Leptodactylus fallax | reverse complement strand
TCCTGAGTTACACCCTGTATTATACTCCAGAGCTGCACTCACTATTCTGCTGGTGCAGTCACTGTGTACATACATTACATTACTTATCCTGTATTATACTCCAGAGCTGCACTCACTATTCTGCTGGTACAGTCACTGTGTACATACATTACATTACTTATCCTGTACTGATCCTGAGTTAAACCCTGTATTATACTCCAGAGCTGCACTCACTATTCTGCTGGTGCAGTCACTGTGTACATACATTACATTACTTATCCTGTATTATACTCCAGAGCTGCACTCACTATTCTGCTGGTACAGTCACTGTGTACATACATTACATTACTTATCCTGTACTGATCCTGAGTTACATCCTGTATTATACTCCAGAGCTGCACTCACTATTCTTCTGGTGCAGTCACTGTGTACATGCATTACATTACTTATCCTGTACTGATCCTGAGTTACATCCTGTATTATACTCCAGAGCTGCGCTCACTATTCTGCTGGTGCAGTCACTGTGTACATACATTACATTACTTATCCTGTACTGATCCTGAGTTACATCCTGTATTATACTCCAGAGCTGCACTCACTATTCTGCTGGTACAGTCACTGTGTACATACATTACATTACTTATCCTGTACTGATCCTGAGTTACATCCTGTATTATACTCCAGAGCTGCACTCACTATTCTGCTGGTGCAGTCACTTTGTACATACATTACATTACTTATCCTGTACTGATCCTGAGTTACATCCTGTATTATACTCCAGAGCTGCACTCACTATTCTGCTGGTGCAGTCACTGTGTACATACATTACATTACTTATCCTGTACTGATCCTGAGTTACATCCTGTATTATACTCCAGAGCTGCACTCACTATTCTGCTGGTACAGTCACTGTGTACATACATTACATTACTTATCCTGTACTGATCCTGAGTTACATCCTGCATTATACTTCAGAGCTGCACTCACTATTCTGCTGGTACAGTCACTGTGTACATACATTACATTACTTATCCTGTACTGATCCTGAGTTTCATCCTGTATTATACTCCACAGCTGCACTCACTATTCTGCTGGTGCAGTCACTGTGTACATACATTACATTACTTATCCTGTACTGTTCCTGAGTTACATCCTGTATTATACTCCAGAGCTGCGCTCACTATTCTGCTGGTGCAGTCACTGTGTATATACATTACATTACTTATCCTGTATTATACTCCAGAGCTGCACTCACTATTCTGCTGGTACAGTCACTGTGTACATACATTACTTATCCTGTACTGATCCTGAGTTACATCCTGTATTATACTCCAGAGCTGCACTCACTATTCTGCTGGTACAGTCACTGTGTACATACATTACATTACTTATCCTGTACTGATCCTGAGTTACATCCTGTATTATACTCCAGAGCTGCGCTCACTATTCTGCTGGTACAGTCACTGTGTACATACATTACATTACTTATCCTGTACTGATCCTGAGTTACATCCTGTATTATACTCCAGAGCTGCGCTCACTATTCTGCTGGTACAGTCACTGTGTACATACATTACATTACTTATCCTGTACTGATCCTGAGTTACATCCTGTATTATACTCCAGAGCTGCACTCACTATTCTGCTGGTACAGTCACTGTGTACATACATTACATTACTTATCCTGTATTATACTCCAGAGCTGCGCTCACTATTCTGCTGGTGCAGTCACTGTGTACATACATTACATTACTTATCCTGTACTGATCCTGAGTTACATCCTGTATTATACTCCAGAGCTGCACTCACTATTCTGCTGGTACAGTCACTGTGTACATACATTACATTACTTATCCTGTACTGTTCCTGAGTTACACCCTGTATTATACTCCAGAGCTGCACTCACTATTCTGCTGGTGCAGTCACTGTGTACATACATTACATTACTTATCCTGTATTATACTCCAGAGCTGCACTCACTATTCTGCTGGTACAGTCACTGTGTACATACATTACATTACTTATCCTGTACTGATCCTGAGTTACACCCTGTATTATACTCCAGAGCTGCACTCACTATTCTGCTGGTGCAGTCACTGTGTACATACATTACATTACTTATCCTGTATTATACTCCAGAGCTGCACTCACTATTCTGCTGGTACAGTCACTGTGTACATACATTACATTACTTATCCTGTACTGATCCTGAGTTACATCCTGTATTATACTCCAGAGCTGCGCTCACTATTCTGCTGGTGCAGTCACTGTGTACATACATTACATTACTTATCCTGTACTGATCCTGAGTTACATCCTGTATTATACTCCAGAGCTGCACTCACTATTCTGCTGGTACAGTCACTGTGTACATACATTACATTACTTATCCTGTACTGATCCTGAGTTACATCCTGTATTATACTCCAGAGCTGCACTCACTATTCTGCTGGTGCAGTCACTGTGTACATACATTACATTACTTATCCTGTACTGATCCTGAGTTACATCCTGTATTATACTCCAGAGCTGCGCTCACTATTCTGCTGGTGCAGTCACTGTGTACATACATTACATTACTTATCCTGTACTGATCCTGAGTTACATCCTGTATTATACTCCAGAGCTGCACTCACTATTCTGCTGGTACAGTCACTGTGTACATACATTACATTACTTATCCTGTACTGATCCTGAGTTACATCCTGCATTATACTTCAGAGCTGCACTCACTATTCTGCTGGTACAGTCACTGTGTACATACATTACATTACTTATCCTGTACTGATCCTGAGTTTCATCCTGTATTATACTCCAGAGCTGCACTCACTATTCTGCTGGTGCAGTCACTGTGTACATACATTACATTACTTATCCTGTACTGATCCTGAGTTACATCCTGTATTATACTCCAGAGCTGCGCTCACTATTCTGCTGGTGCAGTCACTGTGTATATACATTACATTACTTATCCTGTATTATACTCCAGAGCTGCACTCACTATTCTGCTGGTACAGTCACTGTGTACATACATTACTTATCCTGTACTGATCCTGAGTTACATCCTGTATTATACTCCAGAGCTGCACTCACTATTCTGCTGGTACAGTCACTGTGTACATACATTACATTACTTATCCTGTACTGATCCTGAGTTACATCCTGTATTATACTCCAGAGCTGCACTCACTATTCTGCTGGTACAGTCACTGTGTACATACATTACATTACTTATCCTGTACTGATCCTGAGTTACATCCTGTATTATACCCCAGAGCTGCGCTCACTATTCTGCTGGTGCAGTCACTGTGTACATACATTACATTACTTATCCTGTACTGATCCTGAGTTACATCCTGTATTATACTCCAGAGCTGCGCTCACTATTCTGCTGGTACAGTCACTGTGTACATACATTACATTACTTATCCTGTACTGATCCTGAGTTACATCCTGTATTATACTCCAGAGCTGCGCTCACTATTCTGCTGGTGCAGTCACTGTGTATATACATTACATTACTTATCCTGTATTATACTCCAGAGCTGCACTCACTATTCTGCTGGTACAGTCACTGTGTACATACATTACTTATCCTGTACTGATCCTGAGTTACATCCTGTATTATACTCCAGAGCTGCACTCACTATTCTGCTGGTACAGTCACTGTGTACATACATTACTTATCCTGTACTGATCCTGAGTTACATCCTGTATTATACTCCAGAGCTGCACTCACTATTCTGCTGGTACAGTCACTGTGTACATACATTACATTACTTATCCTGTACTGATCCTGAGTTACATCCTGTATTATACTCCAGAGCTGCACTCACTATTCTGCTGGTACAGTCACTGTGTACATACATTACTTATCCTGTACTGATCCTGAGTTACATCCTGTATTATACCCCAGAGCTGCGCTCACTTTTCTGCTGGTGCAGTCACTGTGTACATACATTACATTACTTATCCTGTACTGATCCTGAGTTACATCCTGTATTATACTCCAGAGCTGTACTCACTATTCTGCTGGTACAGTCACTGTGTACATACATTACATTACTTATCCTGTACTGATCCTGAGTTACATCCTGTATTATACTCCAGAGCTGCACTCACTATTCTGCTGGTGCAGTCACTGTGTACATACATTACATTACTTATCCTGTACTGATCCTGAGTTACATCCTGTATTATACTCCAGAGCTGCACTCACTATTCTGCTGGTACAGTCACTGTGTACATACATTACATTACTTATCCTGTACTGATCCTGAGTTACATCCTGTATTATACTCCAGAGCTGCGCTCACTATTCTGCTGGTGCAGTCACTGTGTATATACATTACATTACTTATCCTGTATTATACTCCAGAGCTGCCTCACTTTCTGCTGGTCGTCACTGTGTTTCATTACTTATCCTGTACTGTCCTGGTTACATCCTGTATTATACTCCAGAGCTGCACTCACTATTCTGCTGGTACAGTCACTGTGTACATACATTACATTACTTATCTTGTACTGATCCTGAGTTACATCCTGTATTATACTCCAGAGCTGCACTCACTATTCTGCTGGTACAGTCACTATGTACATACATTACATTACTTATCCTGTACTGATCCTGAGTTACATCCTGTATTATACTCCAGAGCTGCACTCACTATTCTGCTGGTACAGTCACTGTGTACATACATTACATTTTATCCTGTACTGATCCTGAGTTACATCCTGTATTATACTCCAGAGCTGCACTCACTATTCTGCTGGTACAGTCACTGTGTACATACATTACATTACTTATCCTGTACTGATCCTGAGTTACATCCTGTATTATACTCCAGAGCTGCACTCACTATTCTGCTGGTACAGTCACTGTGTACATACATTACATTACTTATCCTGTATTATACCCCAGAGCTGCGCTCACTATTCTGCTGGTACAGTCACTGTGTGCATACATTACATTACTTATCCTGTACTGATCCTGAGTTACATCCTGTATTATACTCCAGAGCTGCGCTCACTATTCTGCTGGTGCAGTCACTGTGTACATACATTACATTACTTATCCTGTACTGATCCTGAGTTACATCCTGTATTATACTCCAGAGCTGCACTCACTATTCTGCTGGTACAGTCACTGTGTACATACATTACATTACTTATCCTGTACTGATCCTGAGTTACATTCAGTTTCACACTGATTTATATTGGAAACAGTCAGCAAGCTTGTGGACAGGCGTTCTCCTAACAGCTCAGCTGAGCTTTTTCCTCTGCTGGTTTCAGTTTTAAAAGGTTGGACACCAGACGGACGCCATTATAATCAGTGGGGTCCATTGGACTCCATGTGTTACCACTATTTTAGCAGACTGTCTCTCTGGTATTCTCGTCCATCGCAGGACCAGTGATACAATGCTAGTGTGAACCTGGTGTTACCAGATCAAGGTCTGTGCCGACACAAGCGCGCAGCGCAGGGATTTCAGCTGTGTCATATTCACACTGTGCTGTGTTGCAATCCTGTGTCTCAGCTGTTCCTGCTACATGGTATCTTGTATATTCTGCACAGTTATTGGCGAAGTCTTGGAGGGTCTCTGTTCCTCCACGTTGAAGCTTCTCTGTTTGTCCTCAGTAGCAGACGCCTCATTTACTTGCGTCTTGCTCTGCAGTTTTTCTTCCCTCTTTCCTGCAGTCCAGATCTATAGGAGGTAACGTGTCTTCCCTACCAATGAGGGTCGGAGTCTCTTCTGTGTGTGGGGGGCGCAGGGGCTGTGGGCAAGGGAGACCGTGATAGATATAGAAAGCCTGGCCAAGTTCTAGCAGATCAATCGCTCTTGAAGAGCCCCCGGCCGGGCGGAGTAGTCCGCTCCGCTTCATTATTTCACGCACTATGAAGGGGGAAGGGAAAAGCGGCTACCTCTGTAAGGCCCTGCCCAATACTGGAGGAGAAGATCAGCAAACAACTTACATGGATAGAACAATCTATATATACTCATCGACAAAAGAATGTTGTGCCAAGAATTGGTTGTTGTCCTAGACTGAATGTAATGATGATACATTTAGAGCAATATATATTTGGACACTGACACAAATTTAGTTTTTTTTACCTGTTTACTGAAACATATTCCAGTTATAGTTATATAATGGACATGGACATAAAGACCAGAATTTCAGCTTTCATTTGAGGGGATCCACATTAAAATTGGATGAAGGGATTAGGAGTTTCAGCTCCTTATGTGCCACCCTGTTTTTAAAGGGACCAGAAGTAATTGGACAATTGACTCTGTGGCTGTTTTATGGGCACGTGTGGGCAATTCCTTCCTTATGTCATTCTCATTTAAGCAGATAAAAGGCCTGGAGTTGATTTGAAGTGCGGTGCTTGCAATTAGAAGATTTTGCTGTGAAGAAAACATGCGGTCAAAGGAACTCTCTATGCAGGTGAAACAAGCCATAGGTAGAGAAGGAAACAGATTTCCTTAATAAGATATAATACAAATATTGTTGTATTCATCTGTATTATTAATTTATGGAAAGTTGTTTTATCCTTGGCAATACACTTTTAGGCAAAGGTCCCACGTACGAGCTGCAGCGAAAAAGCGGAAAAAAAAAAGCAGCACTCTTTCCACAGCAGTTTTCTGTCCTTATTTTCTTTATGCTACATGGGGCCCTGGCTTTAAGAGGATTTGTCAACTCTTGGATCCATCTATTTCAGTAAATAATCATAAGTTGCGAAAAACAGAAAAAAAAAAAAAAACATCTGAGAAATTGCTACAATATTATAAGTGGCAAAATCTACAGTTTGGTACATCCTAAGAAAGAAAGAAAGCTCTGGTGAACTCAACAATGCAAAAAGACCTGGACGCACATGGAAGATAACAGTGATGGATGATCGCAGAGTAATTTCCATGGTGAAGAGAAACCCCTTCACAACAGCCAACCAAGTGCACAACAGGATGTAGGAGTATCAGTATCGAAATCTACCATAAAGAGAAGGCTACATGAAAGTAAATACAGAGGGTTCACTGCACGGTGCGAGCCACTCATAAGCCTCAAGAATAAGAAGGATAGATTGGACTTTGCTAAAATAAAATCTAAAAAAGCCAGCACAGTTCTGGAAGAACATTCTTAGGACAGATGAAACCAAGATCAATCTCTACCATCTCTACCAGAATGATGGAAAGAAAACAGTATGGTGAAGGCGCGGTACAGCTCATGATCCAAAGCCTAGCACATCATGTGTAACACACGGCGGAGGCGGCAGTGTGATGGCGTGGGCAGACATGGCTGCCAGTGGCACTGGGTCACTAGTTATACAGAGACATACTGTGTGCTCAAATCCAGCCAAATGCTACCAAACTGATCCATAATACAGATGGACAATGACCCAAAACAAAGTCAAAGCAACCCAGGAGTTTATTAAAGCAAAAAAGTGGAATATTCCTGAATGGCCAAGTCAGTCGCCTGATCTCAACCCAATTGAGCATGAATTTCTCTTTTTAAAGACTAAATGTCAGACAGAAAGGCCACAAACAAACAGCAACTGAAAACCGCTGCAGTAAAGGCCGAGCATTAACCAGGAGGAGACGCAGCGGCGTCTGGTGATGTCCATGAGCTCAAGACTTCAGGCAGTCATTGCCAATGCAGCATCCCAGAGTGCTACTGCTTTAAGTGTTTGTTTATTGTGCCTCTGGGTTGTGCTGGTATGTCCTGTCCTTTATGTTCTATGTCACTCGTATATAATGTTTTGCAGCAGTTATTTTCCCCTCATTGTTCAAACCTTTGCCTTGGTTTAGCCCTGGCCAAATCACAGGCCTCTGGGCGGGGTTGTAGGAGACCTAGATCTTCTGAGTGTCCGTTGAAAGGTCCTGTGAGCAGTTGAGTTCCTGCATTATCCAGAGGTAGTAGCCAGTATCTGGTCTGAGGCCCAATGGCTACCCATACAGCCTCTGGAGGATTATCCTTTGCCCCAGGCAAACTCTGACCTGAGTATCGCTGTCTGGATTGTTGGATTTTATGTTCCATGCCAGGAGGAGCAATAGAGGACCCTGACAGGAGGAATGTGTTCGGGCCTACACAGAAGGTAACCAGGTCCCTGTCAGGATTCCCTGTGACATCACTATCCCCAGCATCCTCATCTGGGAGTGGCACGAGAGGAGGAGTAGTTGGAGAACTTTGCCATAGAGCCTGTAACATCCCTGGGCACCCCCTATAACCAAGGCTGGGGGGATTGAACACTGTGCTACTACTACCCCCATTTGGAAACTGCTGTTGGTACCTTTTCCAGTTGCTGAATAAAGCTGTTCCCTGTTCAACGGAATCACTGACATCCTGAGTCGCGCCTGCTTTACCATCAGGGCCTTTCCGAATAACATCACGCCGGCTCAGAGAGGGGAGGTCCGCTCTCCAACTGGAAGCGCCCCGAGGGAAACTACTACCACCATCATCATCATCAGGTAGTGCTGCAGGATCCCCCTCAATGGTATCCGGCCCAGGAGCGGGGCTGGAGTGCTTGGTGGAGTGTGCGCGGCCTAGCAGGTGACACATCATCTGCCACTACAACTCCCATCCTCTGGTCTCCTCCATTTGGGTTGCGGCACCAACAAAGGAGGAACAACCAAGTATTCGAAATTAACATTTTATTTACAATTATTTCATTTGTCCAATTACTTTTGAGCCCCTGAAATGAAGGGATTGTGTGTAATAAATGCTTTATAGTTCTCACATTTTTATGCATTTTGTTCAACCCACTGAATTAAAAGCTGAAAGTCTGAACTTCATCATTGTGGTAATGTCCAGAACCAAAACTAGAGAAATGTTGTCTCTGTCCAACTATTTATGGACCTAACTGTATATGGAAGGGATTACAAAATTACAGTCAAAGGAGAGGTAAATTCAGCGTATGCTCTAGGACCCTGTTGGCACCTCTCCAGGAAGTTTTGGTGAAGACATTCCTGGGGAACATTTGTGTGTGAGGGCGAGCATTATCCTGCTGGTGCCAGTTGTCCGCCCTACCATGAGAGACAACACATGTGTCAGTGTCAGGATGTCCTGTACTAGGGGTGACCAACTGTCCTATGTAATGGCTCCCCAGACTAACACCAGCAGGGGGCAGTGTGTCGCTCCACACCATGAGGTCTCCATACTCCTACAGACTCATCAGATCCTGGATCTATCACTATAGACAATACGGTTCCGGTCTGCACAGTCCAGATTGACTGTCAATGGCGGAACATGTAATGAGCGGTGACACCAAATATCCTTCCGCTAAGTGCCTGGAAATGGTGCAGGCAGAGACAGGGGTGTAGTGAAGACTCTGGAAACTCTGGGAGCTGCTCTTGCTTGTTGGTGGATCAAACAATCCTCTCTTTTGCCTGGGCCGTCCAGAGTCTGTCCACCATGTGTGCGCCCTCATGCAACCACTGCCCCAACACCTAACAGCTAGGTCAGAACTTCTTAGATGGCGGCAATTCATCAACTGGGCAAAATTATGTTGAATGTGTCTTAGATTGATGTCTAGCAGTCATCGACTTCTCACCAAGAGCTACACTACCCAAAAGTAGCTTCTGAGCCTTTTTATAGGGCAGTGGGGGAAACACTTTTACACCCTCTTGTGGCAAGACCCAGTATCCGATCAGACCATACCTGTACTCATTTTACATGTCTACTTTCTTTCTTTTTGTCAGTGAGTATATATTACATAGAGAAACCTCGCCGGCCGATTGTCTACTGTCCTATGGATGGCTGAACTACAGTCTGTCTATCTTAAACCAGACACAAAGTAGCGAGCAGGGAAAAGTCGCTGTAAACTGGAACGTACGAGGGCAACTGTGATACTAAAAAGAATCAGCTCAATAATTCCAAAACAGCTGACAGTGGTTGTTGCTTGAAGGTTTGGGGACCAAGTGTAAAAACTAACAGGGCCTGCACCTGCCATAGTAGGGGGAGAGGGTCCTGCGGGCCCCGGAGTGACTGCTATCTGTCTACCACCTATGGCTACAGGTATTACCTGTCACCCTAAATCTCAGATACTTTCAGCCCATCACATGCCATTAATCAATATTTCAGAATCGGCGAGACGCAGAATAAACGCCATCACCGGGCGAGGAATTTCCCTTTTTGATCTCGGGGGATTTTACATCCAGACGATCGCTGAGTTACAAGAAAATTCAATTATGAAGAAGTTTCCAGCGGAGGCGCCAAATAAATAAATGATCGGACCTTTTAGCTTTTTTTGATGCAACAGGATTTTTTTTGCTTTTAATTCTTTTATTTTAATTTACAGTCATATGAAAAAGTTTGGGCACCCCTATTAATCTTAATCATTTTTAGTTCTAAATATTTGGGTGTTTGCAACAGCCATTTCAATTTGATATATCTAATAACTGATGGACACAGTAATATTTCAGGATTGAAATGAGGTTTATTGTACTAACAGAAAATGTGCAATATGCATTAAACCAAAATTTGACCGCTGCAAATATTTGAGTACCCTTATCATTTTATTGATTTGAATACTCCTAACTACTTTTTACTGACTTACTGAAGCACAAAATTGGTTTTGTAACCTCACTGAGCTTTGAACTTCATAGCCAGGTGTATCCAATCATGAGAAAAGGTATTTAAGGTGGCCAATTGCAAGTTGTTCTCCTATTTGAATCTCCTCTGAAGAGTGGCATCATGGGCTCCTCAAAACAACTCTCAAATGATCTGAAAACAAAGATTGTTCAACATAGTTGTTCAGGGGAAGGATACAAAAAGTTGTCTCAGAGATTTAACCTGTCAGTTTCCACTGTGAGGAACATAGTAAGGAAATGGAAGACCACAGGGACAGTTCTTGTTAAGCCCAGAAGTGGCAGGCCAAGAAAAATATCAGAAAGGCAGAGAAGAAGAATGGTGAGAACAGTCAAGGACAATCCACAGACCACCTCCAAAGAGCTGCAGCATCATCTTGCTGCAGATGGTGTCACTGTGCATCGGTCAACAATACAGCACACTTTGCACAAGGAGAAGCTGTATGGGAGAGTGATACGAAAGAAGCCGTTTCTGAAAGAACGGTTTCTGAAAGCACGCCACAAACAGAGTCGCCTGAGGTATGCAAAAGCACATTTGGACAAGCCAGCTTCATTTTGGAAGAAGGTCCTGTGGACTGATGAAACAAAGATTGAGTTGTTTGGTCATACAAAAAGGGTGGGGGGGAAAAACAAAAACCCCCGGAAATTGGGCGTTTGGCTGGGCGCCCAAAAACAAAGCATTCCAAGAAAAACACTTGCTACCCACTGTAAAATTTGGTGGAGGTTCCATCATGCTTTGGGGCTGTGTGGCCAATGCCGGCACCGGGAATCTTGTTAAAGGTTGAGGGTCGCATGGATTCAACTCAGTATCAGCAGATTCTTGAGAATAATGTACAAGAATCAGTGACGAATTTGAAGTTACGCCGGGGATGGATATTTCAGCAAGACAATGATCCAAATCTACTCAGGCATTCATGCAGAGGAACAATTACAATGTTCTGGAATGGCCATCCCAGCCAGTCCCCAGACCAGGCCTGAATATCATTGAACAAACTGTGGGATCATGTGGGATAATTTGAAGCGGGCTGTCCATGCTCGGGCGACCATCAAACTTAACTGAACTGGAATTGTTTTGTAAAGAGGAATGGTCAAAAATACCTTCATCCAGGATCCAGGAGGATTTTAAATAACTGCCGCCGGCCCCAACTGCTGGCCCCTTTCTGTGCACAGGCGCTTCTTCTTTCTACTCTTCCCTCTTTTTTTCCTACCCCCCCCTCCTTCCCCCTTCTTTCTTTACTATCCCCTTCTTCCCCCAATTTTCTATTTATTCTATATTTTCCTCCCCCCCCTATCCCCCCAATCTATCCCCCATTTACTACTTATCCCTCCTTACCCCCCCATACATTAACCTACACATCTTCAACTACATCTAACCTCTAAATATATAAATTAAGACAACGATCAATAAAAAGATAATAAAGGGGAGGAGAAGAGGCAAAAAGAAAGAGGGAGAGGGAGGACGAGGAAAAGAAAGGAGAAGAGGAAGGGGAGGGAGAGGGGGGGGAGGGGGCGAGGAGAAGGAGGAGAGAGGAGGGGGAGGGGGAGAGGGGGAGGGAGGGAGAGGGGGAGGGGGGAGAGGAGGCAAGAGGGAGAGGACGAAGGGAAGGGGAGGGGGAAGGGAAAGGGAGGGGGAAAAAAAGAGAGGGGAAGGGGAGGGAAAGGGGAGAGGGGGAGAGGGGGGGGAGGGAAAGAGGGGGCGAGGAAAGAGGGGCGGGGAAAGAGAGGGCGAAGGGAAAGAGAGGGCCAAGAGAAAGAGGACGAAGGGAAAGAGAGGGCGAGAGAAAGAGAGGGCGAGAGAGAGGGAAAGAGAGAGGGCGAGAGAAAGAGAGGGCAAAGGAAAGAGAAGGGAAAGGAGAGGGAAAGAGAGGGCGAAGGGAGAGGGCAAAGGGAAAGAGAGGGCGAAGGGAAAGGGAGGGCGAAGGGAAAGGGAGGGCAAGAGAAAGAGAGGGCGAAGGGAAAGAGAGGGCGAAGGGAAAGAGGGCGAATGGAAAGAGAGGGCGAAGGGAAAGAGAGGGCGAAGAGAAAGAGAGGGCAAGAGAAAGAGAGGGCAAAGGGAAAGAGAGGGCGAGAGAAAGAGAGGGCAAAGGGAAAGAGAGGGCGAGAGAAAGAGAGGGCGAGGGAAAGAGAGGGCGAGGGAAAGAGAGGGCGAGGGAAAGAGAGGGCGAGGGAAAGAGAGGGCGAAGGGAAAGAGAGGGCGAAGGGAAGAGAAGGAAAAGAGAGAGCAAAGGGAAAGAAAGGGCGAAGGGAAAGAGAGGGTGAAGGGAAAGAGAGGGCCAGGGAAAGAGCGAGCAAATGGAAATAGAGGGCAAAGGGAAAAAAAGGGCGAGAGGGCAAGGGAAAGGGGAAAAGAGACAGAGGGTGAGGGAAAGAGAGGGAAAGAAACATAGAGAAAGAAAGGGCGAGGGGAAGAGACAGAGAGGGAAAGAGAAAGCAAGGGGAAGAGAGACAGTGAAAGAAGAGATGTCAAAGGAAGAGACAGCAAGGAAAGGAGACAGCAAGAGAAGGGGAGGGTGAGAGACTTTGGTAATGCCACTGTATACATCCCGGTCTAGTGAAGAATAATGAATACAAATGATACATAATAACTAGTGAGCAGTGTGTAGAAGGCTCTGCCCTGTATAACACTGCCCAGTGCACCCAGTGCCATCCAGTAGGTCTACTGCTAGTTTCTGTCCATTTGTATTTAACCTCTTAGCTGCTGATCGGGGGTGTGTGTGTGTGTGTGTGTGTGTGTGTGTGTGGGGGGTCACCTGTATAAATATCCTCAGACATAGTGAGGCAGGCTGTTGGCTCGGGGAGTTTTCTGGCTTTCGCACTCACAGGCTCATTAATGCTCGGTTATTGCGCAGAAATTTGCATCTCATTTAAATTTTGTGTGTCTTATGTGCAGATCTGCATGGGGGTTCAGATTGGGAAATAAGTTACCCCCCTTCTGATCGTCACCCTCCATACAATATGGCTATTTTATTTATGGCTGCACTTGTTATTCCTGCACCAGTCTATATCATGTCCTGCTCATAGTGCCTAAAGTCCACAGTCTGAAATCTGCACTGACTTAAAGGACCAGCATCCACTCCAATATATAAAGCTTAGTCCCTGGAGAATACATTTTTTTGGTATACTTACTTCAATTTATAGCAGATAGCAGCGCCCTCCTCTGGAGAACCTGGCATGGTCCTGTATAACTGCCATCTATCAGCACCTCACACTGGGCTCTCTGGCCCCTGCGGCTCATCCAGCCCCTTGTATGACTGTCATGTATCAGTGTCTCACACTGGGCTCCCCGGCCCCTGCTGCTCATCCAGCCCCTTGTATGACTGTCATGTATCAGTGTCTCACACTGGGCTCCCCGGCCCCTGCTGCTCATCCAGCCCCTTGTATGACTGTCATGTATCAGAGTCTCACACTGGGCTCCCCCGGCCCCTGCTGCTCATCCAGCCCCTTGAATGACTGTCATGTATCAGAGTCTCACACTGGGCTCTCCGGCCCTGTCACCTACACAACCCCTTGTATAACTGTCATGTATCAGTGTCTCACACTGGGCTCCCCGGCCCCTGCTTCTCATCCAGCCCCTTGTATGACTGTCATGTATCAGAGTCTCACACTGGGCTCCCCGGCCCTGCCACCTACACAACCCCTTGTATGACTGTCATGTATCAGAGTCTCACACTGGGCTCCCCGGCCCCTGCTGCTCATCCAGCCCCTTGTATGACTGTCATGTATCAGAGTCTCACAGTGGGCTCCCCGGCCCTGCCACCTACACAACCCCTTGTATGACTGTCATGTATCAGAGTCTCACACTGGGCTCTCCGGCCCCTGCTGCTCATCCAGCCCCTTGTATGACTGTCATGTATCAGAGTCTCACACTGGGCTCCCCGGCCCTGCCACCTACACAACCCCTTGTATGACTGTCATGTATCAGAGTCTCACACTGGGCTCCCCGGCCCCTGCTGCTCATCCAGCCCCTTGTATGACTGTCATGTATCAGAGTCTCACACTGGGCTCCCCGGCCCCTGCGGCTCATCCAGCCCCTTGTATGACTGTCATGTATCAGAGTCTCACACTGGGCTCTCCAGCCCCTGCGGCTCATCCAGCCCCTTGTATGACTGTCATGTATCAGAGTCTCACACTGGGCTCTCCAGCCCCTGCGGCTCATCCAGCCCCTTGTATGACTGTCATGTATCAGTGTCTCACACTGGGCTCCCCGGCCCCTGCCACCTACACAACCCCTTGTATGACTGTCATGTATCAGTGTCTCACATGGGCTGGGCTCCCCCGCTCCCTCCTGCTGACTGTGGGCAATCCCAGCCCGGCGGTCATGCATGACTACAAGTCAAAGTAAATCAGACAGTCTCACACTGGGCTCTATCCAGCTCGCCTGCGGCGTCATCCAAGCCCCTTATTGTATGACTGTCACCGTCATCAGCCCACGTGACCCTCACACTGGGCTCATCCGGCCCCTGCCGCTCATCCAGCCCCTTGTATCTGTGCTGTCACCTGTAGTAAGAGTCACACAACGTAATGGGGCTCCAAACCAGCCCCTACGGACAAGGCGAATCCTAGCCCCTTGTATCACTGTCATGTTTCAGGCAAGTAAAATCACTCTGGGGCCTCAGCAGGGGGCCACCATCCTAGTCTTTGACTGAAGCGATGAACGGATTCAAATTAGGTTGAAACCCACATAGGTGCGGTCAGTCACACGGGGCGGGGCAGGACAACCTCTCAGACAAGATAAATACAGCTGGTCTGCAGTAGACCAGGATATATTTAGTAGTTCAGACCTGCAGAGTCAGCTACACAGGTCATTATACAGTGATGTCACTAACAGGAGCCGCCACTCTGCCCACGTCCAGAGACGCTACCTACAGCCGCACATCTAGTAATAGCTGCTAGCTTACTCCAGTACAAGTGTGCGGATCTGATGCTGATCACCTGTCAGTATACAGTGATGTCAATGACGGGGCGGGATGGACAACCTCCGGGTATATACAGCTGGGGGTCGGTAGTATGATGAATGCTGTACTGTAGTTAAGGTGTGCGGATCTCAGCAGATCACAGGACATTAGTCAGATTCGGGGGGGGGGGCTGTCCCTCTCGAAAGATATATACAGCTGGTTGTCAGTAGTAATAGATGAATAGCTGTCTGTAGTGTAAGCTGTACGGTCTCATGTGCTGATCACATGTGATTATATCAGTGAGGCAAGTAACAGAGTTAATGCTGGGGCCCCAGAGCTGATTATACGGGGGCCACCATCAGTAGTCAGAGGAATAGCGTACTGTATCTGTGGTGTGCAGATCTCAGGTCTGATCACATGCATTACATAATACAGGTGATGTCAGTAACAGGGGGCGGGGCTGTGACAACCTCTCAGACATTATATATACAGCTGGTTGTCAGTAGTAATAGATGAATAGCTGTACTGTAGTATAAGGTGTGCGGATCTCATGTCTGATCACATGTCATTATATTCAGTGATGTCAGTAACAGGAGGCGGGGCTGTGACAACCTCTCAGACATGATATATACAGCTGGTTGTCAGTAGTAATAGATGAATAGCTGTACTGTAGTATAAGGTGTGCGGATCTCATGTCTGATCACATGTCATTATATTATATCAGTGATGTCAGTAACAGGGGGCGGAGCTGTGACAACCTCTCACACATGATATATACAGCTGGTTGTCAGTAGTAATAGATGAATAGCTGTACTGTAGTATAAGGTGTGCGGATCTCATGTCTGATCACATGTCATTATATCAGTGATGTCAGTAACAGGGGGCGGGGCTGTGACAACCTCTCACACATGATATATACAGCTGGTTGTCAGCAGTAATAGATGAATAGCTGTACTGTAGTATAAGGTGTGCGGATCTCATGTCTGATCACATGTCATTATATTATATCAGTGATGTCAGTAACAGGGGGCGGGGCTGTGACAACCTCTCACACATGATATATACAGCTGGTTGTCAGTAGTAATAGATGAATAGCTGTACTGTAGTATAAGGTGTGCGGATCTCATGTCTGATCACATGTCATTATATTATATCAGTGATGTCAGTAACAGGGGGCGGGGCTGTGACAACCTCTCACACATGATATATACAGCTGGTTGTCAGTAGTAATAGATGAATAGCTGTACTGTAGTATAAGGTGTGCGGATCTCATGTCTGATCACATGTCATTATATTATATCAGTGATGTCAGTAACAGGGGGCGGGGCTGTGACAACCTCTCACACATGATATATGCAGCTGGTTGTCAGTAGTAATAGATGAATAGCTGTACTGTAGTATAAGGTGTGCGGATCTCATGTCTGATCACATGTCATTATATCAGTGATGTCAGTAACAGGAGGCGGGGCTGTGACAACCTCTCAGACATGATATATACAGCTGGTTGTCAGTAGTAATAGATGAATAGCTGTACTGTAGTATAAGGTGTGCGGATCTCATGTCTGATCACATGTCATTATATTATATCAGTGATGTCAGTAACAGGGGGCGGGGCTGTGACAACCTCTCAGACATGATATATACAGCTGGTTGTCAGTAGTAATAGATGAATAGCTGTACTGTAGTATAAGGTGTGCGGATCTCATGTCTGATCACATGTCATTATATTATATCAGTGATGTCAGTAACAGGGGGCGGGGCTGTGACAACCTCTCACACATGATATATACAGCTGGCTGTCAGTAGTAATAGATGAATAGCTGTACTGTAGTATAAGGTGTGCGGATCTCATGTCTGATCACATGTCATTATATCAGTGATGTCAGTAACAGGGGGCGGGGCTGTGACAACCTCTCAGACATGATATATACAGCTGGGTGTCAGTAGTAATAGATGAATAGCTGTACTGTAGTATAAGGTGTGCGGATCTCATGTCTGATCACATGTCATTATATCAGTGATGTCAGTAACAGGGGGCGGGGCTGTGACAACCTCTCAGACATGATATATACAGCTGGTTGTCAGTAGTAATAGATGAATAGCTGTACTGTAGTATAAGGTGTGCGGATCTCATGTCTGATCACATGTCATTATATTATATCAGTGATGTCAGTAACAGGAGGCGGGGCTGTGACAACCTCTCAGACATGATATATACAGCTGGGTGTCAGTAGTAATAGATGAATAGCTGTACTGTAGTATAAGGTGTGCGGATCTCCTGTCTGATCACATGTCATTATATCAGTGATGTCAGTAACAGGGGGCGGGGCTGTGACAACCTCTCAGACATGATATATACAGCTGGGTGTCAGTAGTAATAGATGAATAGCTGTACTGTAGTATAAGGTGTGCGGATCTCATGTCTGATCACATGTCATTATATTATACAGTGATGTCAGTAACAGGGGGGCGGGGCTGTGACAACCTCTCAGACATGATATATACAGCTGGTTGTCAGTAGTAATAGATGAATAGCTGTACTGTAGTATAAGGTGTGCGGATCTCATGTCTGATCACATGTCATTATATTATATCAGTGATGTCAGTAACAGGAGGCGGGGGCTGTGACAACCTCTCAGACATGATATATACAGCTGGTTGTCAGTAGTAATAGATGAATAAACCTAAATCCATCCAGTTCAGCCACGATTGTATATTTCTGGTATATTATCCTCGGGTCCAGATTACCAATTATTCTGTATTATTGGATAGTCACAGAGATGTAATTACTTTATTATCTGTTCCCTCAGACTCCACAGGTCACGGCCTCATGAATACGGATGACAGTCACAAGATTTATTAAAGATCTTGGGTTCATTTTATCATTTATATTATCTTTCTATATCTTACATTTCTATATATGATATTTCTTTCTATGTCTTACTACAATTCTTGGCTCCATGTTATGTTTCCATAAATATAATGACAAAACTTCAGTGAAGACTGACATACAGGAAGAGTAACAGTGGGGAGAGCTGGAAATGAGAATGTAAATCTTCTTAGCAATATAATTGTTTGTGTAATTTAGGAAAGCTGGGTGAAATCTCCTAAGCGAACGGTAATGGCGGCCATTATTTAGTTGTCAGCCAGCAGCACCTGTGTAGGTGACACGGCTCAGAAAGTCAGAAAAGTGGGCGACCCCAGGGACTTGCCCTGAATATCTCCAATGAAGAGCGGAGCATTACTTCTGTGGATGAATTACAGGAAAATATCCTCTGATATTGGGATCGGTGATGGGGCCGCCAGATAGAAAATATTAGATAATTACAATTCTGTCATTTTTTCAGCATTTAAATTATTGAAGGAGGGCGAGGACTAATGACTGAGCGCTGGCTGCGTGCACATTACCAGGCAGTGGCGGCCATTTACATATTCAACAGATTTCAGCCTGGCACAAAATTAGTCATTAACCCACACGGGATGATGAGAGGCGATAATGTGCCCGCAGACAGGAGATGGAGGGGGAGCGGCGCCCTCACCAGGGAATAGATGCTTATCCCTCCATGGGGCACGCTCCGGACAAAATAACGCGCGGCCGCAGTGAATAATGTGTCTGTCATTCTTATTTATGATGAATGTCAGGCGTTTCCTGGAAGGTCGGACAACAAGGAGATGTCTTCACAAGGAGAGGCTCAAGTTATTAAAAGGATGGAAATAGGTCTGGGCCAGGATGTAAAATCTGTGCCAGGACAGCGGCCACAATGTGCCATTTATAATATTATTGTCTAGTAAAGTGGCAGAGGGGCGTGGTTTCTTTCTGTTACCTCTGACCCCTAAAGTGATGCACCTGTATGACTGCAGTCATTGCACTCCCTAAGCTTGGGCAACTTTGAATCCAGGACCCCTTAAATGGTCACTAACTTTTCAGACAACTTAGTCTCATTTCATAAAGCATGTAAGACTAGACCAAAATGTAATACACTTTAAATTAAAAATGTTGCTGTTTTCTGCCTAAAAACCCTCTAACGTTCCTGCCACTAGGTGTCTCCCTTCTAACTAATTTGCTATTCACTCCTTGCTACTAGGGAAGATCCGTCCATAGATATCTCAAGCTTTAATACCGGAGCACAGTGAGTGGAGGGGTAAGGTTTGTTCTGTCTTCACACAGTCAATGCAGAGGGGAGGGGCCATTTTTCTGCTCACATCATGGCTGTAGATAGCTTTATCTGTTCACAGAAGGCACATAATTCTACAATGTAAGGGCAATGTAAGATGATGTATGTGCTTCGATATACTTGTGACTAGCTGCTTGTATTATTGCAGGATATTAGCCACAGACTTTAAGCAGCTTTTCTCATGGTACTCAGATTTCTCTTTTCCTGAGTCAGGGATGTTTTTAGCTGCATCATGTCCTGTATTTGCAGTTCAGTGTTCCTGGATCTCCTACATTATGGTTACTTGGGATTTCTTAGCTATGTGTTTGCTATTTTATAGTTACTCCTGGTAGAACTACATGTAAATAAACCAGTAGTCATAATAATGGATAGGGCAGAATGCTACTTATTGTATACTGCATTTGCCTCAGAGACAAAAGTAAGATGTGCTGCAGCCATAATGTGATTATTAGCAGCAGAAAAACCTATAGGACACCATGTGTGAGGTTTATACACTCATAGAACAGACTTCCCAGCAAGACCTGGAACAGATTTTTTTCCATGGAAACTCAGGTACCCTTTAAATAATTTTGGCTTTCTAATAAAGTTAAAGGTCTGGGGAGCTGGAAACTCAAGTCCACAGTAGTCAGAGGTGTATCACTAGTCACATCCGTGCCCATCCAATAGCCGCTTAGATCTCTGCCGCCGGATTTAGGAGCACTGGGATACCAAGATTACTGACTGTATTTCCAGTTAGAGGGGTAACTTTAAGCTCCTGGGCCCAGTAGTGATTGCCATCTTTGCACCCCTCCTTTAGGACCCAGCAGCTCATAGAGTTCCTGGCCCCAGCGGTCATATGGCTTCCGGGTCAAAGGGGAGCCACATCATGGTGGCTCTCATGGCGGGTATACAGGACCCTTCGAGTGCTGGGAAGGCAGGGGAGGTAACAAACTGTCCCCTCCTTCCCTATAGGAGCCCCGGCTGTACTAACGATTTTGTGCAGCTGCTTAACACTGCAAGGACGAAAACGGTTAAGATTCACCTTCATACATGAAATTTATGGGAATCACTAGAGGAGCGATTCCCCAGTAGCTGCTGGAGAACTTAGGGGGGAGGGACACAACAAGACAGTGGACCCTAAGCTGAATCCCCCCCACTGTCCCTGGCTAACTTGCCCGATCTGTCCTAGGTGACAGCCAGCAACCACGTCGACAGTCCCTTCTTATAATAAGTGATAACATAGAACGCAGACAAGATGCACAACAACAAAGGGAGGTCAGCTAGTCAAGGGGTCAGTAACAATCGAGCAATGCAGTACAGAATCAAAATCCAAGAGAATAGTCAAAGGTAAGCCAGTGGTCAGGAAATCAGAAGAGCAGGTAACAAGGAACAAGGAGTATAGCCAGTAAGCGAAATGCAATAGCAGGCGCCAATGTGAAAGTGAGCAAACAATAAATAGGGAGAAAGAACCCGCCCCAGACTTGATAGGAGGACAGGCTGTCAATCACCAAGGCAGAACTAAAGTTAACTCTTAGTGGAGCAGGGGGAGAGCAAGGTGAAGGAGAAGGGCGTGGTGGAAAATCAATCAAGGAGGTGAGGGAATAGGACAGTGTTCAGACAATACAAGAAAAACCCACAGGAAAGAATCAGAACCGGGCACGCCTCCTGCGCCACAGCGTGCGCCTGTAGGACGGCGCCAAAGCCCGGACAGGCAAGAACGTTACAGTACCCCCCCCTTTTACGAGGGGCCTCTGGACCCTCGCCAGATGGACCAGGTTTCGAAGGGTTCTGGTGATGAAAGAGATTAATTAAACGTGGCGCATGTAGATCCCTACCAGAAACCCACGTTCGCTCTTCCGGGTCATAACCCTTCCAGTGCACGAGGTACTGAACAGCATTCTGCACCCGACGGGAATCCAGAATTTTTTCTACTTCATATTCTAGTTCCCCTTGGACCACCGCCGGCGCAGGTGGACTGGAAGAAGTAAGGACAGGGGAGATAAACTTCTTCAAAAGCGACTTGTGGAAGACGTTGTGGATACGAAAAGAACTTGGAAGTTGTAATTTAAAATATACTGGGTTTATGAGTTCAGAAATGACATAGGGCCCAATGTAACGTGGTGCAAATTTCCCCGAAGGAACTCTAAAACGTAGATTCCTAGTGGACAGCCAGACTCGATCTCCCACTCTGTATTCAGGGCCAGGTAAGCGTCTTTTATTTGCCTGACGTTTTTGATATTCTTGGGCTTTAACCAGGCTCAGACGAGCCTGGGCCCAGACTCTGCACAGTCTCTGATAAGTCTGTTCGTAAGTGGGATTAACAGACTCGGTGCTACGGAGAGAGGAGTACCTGGGGTTAAAACCATAGTTGCAATAAAACGGAGACATTTTAGTGGTGACGTTAACCCTGTTGTTTATTGCAAACTCTGCTAGAGGAAGAAAGGTTCTCCATTTTTCTTGAGCATCAGAAACAAAACACCTTAAGTACTGTTCCAAAGTTTGGTTGAATCTCTCTGTCTGGCCATTGGTCTCAGGGTGGAACGCGGAAGAGAAAGACAGAGAGACCCCCAGACGACCACAAAATTCCTTCCAGAATCTAGGAGACATATTGTACACCCCGATCAGATACAATATTTTCTGGTACACCATGCAAGCGGAGTATGTGATTAATAAAGAATGAGGCTAGACGTGGAGCACTAGGAATTTTCTTTAGGGGTACAAAATGACACATTTTGGAGAATCTATCCACAACAACCCAAATCACAGTCTTCCCTTGGGAACATGACAAATCAGTAATGAAGTCCATTGACAAATGGGACCATGGTCTCTTAGGTATAGGAAGAGGATGAAGAAGGCCCTCGGGTAATCTCCTAGGAGTCTTCATCTTAGCACATGTCTCACAGGCAGCAACAAATTCACATACGTCTCGAGACCAGGACGGCCACCAGTAAGAGCGGGAGAGAAGGTATTTAGTCCCAGCGAAGCCGGGATGTCCCATTAAGGTAGAACAATGAATTTCCTCCAAAACACGAAGATTTGGAGGTACAAATAGTTTCCCAGTGGGAGTATTACTGGGAGCAAGATCTTGTGAATTAACCACTAAAGTAGGAAGATCAGGAGTAATAATGGCGAGAACCACTCCGGGAGACAAGATTTTATCTGGGACATCCTTAGGGGCACCGCTGGGACCAAAACTGCGAGATAGGGCATCAGCCTGTACATTTTTAGAGCCTGGACGATAAGTCACCACAAAATTAAAACGTGTGAAGAATAGCGCCCAGCAGGCCTGCCTAGGAGACAGTTGCTTAGCACTATCCAGATATAGTAGGTTCTTATGATCGGTGAATACTGTGATCTGGTGTTTGGCCCCCTCGAGGAAATGTCTCCACTCCTCGAATGCCCATTTAATGGCTAGGAGTTCTCGATTACCAACGTCATAGTTGCGCTGCGTAGGAGAGAATTTCCTCGAGAAGAAGGCCACAGGTTGCAAACACGTAAAATTTTCAGAGCCCTGAGACAACATGGCACCAACCCCCACTTCAGAGGCCTCAACCTCAATATTAAATGGCCGATCATAGTCTGGTGGTACTAATACAGGAGCCTCAACAAAACATTTCTTGAGATGTACAAAAGCCTGTTCCGCTTCCGGAGTCCATTTGGTCACATCGGCACCTTTCTTTGTGAGATCCGTCAATGGTTTCGCTATAGAAGAGAAATTCTTAATAAATCTTCGATAATAGTTGGAGAACCCCAAGAAACGTTGCAGGGCTTTAAGGTTGGAGGGGCGTTCCCAGTTTTTAATAGCCATGAATTTTAGTGGATCCATACAAAAAGAATCGGGAGTAATAACGTAACCGAGGAAGGTGACCCTTTGGACTCCGAATAGGCATTTGGACAGTTTGGCAAAGAGAGAGTTTTGAAGCAACAGTAGCAAAACACTCCTAACATGCTCAATATGTGTGGCCCAATCAGGAGAGAACACTAGAATATCATCCAGGTAGACAACCACATAACGACCGAGCAAGTCTCTAAAGATATCATTAACAAAGTGTTGAAATACTGCGGGTGCATTACATAACCCGAAAGGCATTACCAAATATTCAAAGTGACCTTCCGGGGTGTTGAACGCAGTTTTCCATTCATCTCCTTCTCTAATCCGGATCAGATTGTATGCCCCACGGAGGTCAATTTTAGAAAACCAGCGGGCACCCACAATCTGATTGAAAAGATCAGGGATCAGGGGAAGAGGGTACTGATTTTTAACTGTAATTTTATTTAATTCTCGGTAGTCAATGCATGGTCGCAGTCCGCCATCTTTCTTTTTAACAAAAAAGAACCCAGCTCCCATGGGAGACTGAGACGGACAGATGTGACCTTTAAGAAGACTATCCTGAGTGTAATCCCGCATAGCCTCATGTTCTGGAGCAGAAAGATTGAAGATCCTTCCTTTAGGGTATTTGGAGTCAGGAAGGAGTTCAATCGCACAATCGTAAGGTCTATGCGGCGGTAAAACTTCAGCAGCTTTAGCATCAAAAACATCATGAAACAGATGACAGAAATTCAGGAAGAAGCGTCTCCTCACTGAGACAATCGGAGGCATGCAAAGCAATACAATGGGAGGAGCACTGATTCCCCCATTTCACTAACTCTTTTTTGGGCCAATCAAAGGTAGGGTTATGGAGGTCTAGCCAGGGAAGCCCTAAAATAATATCAGACGAGAGATCCTCCATAACAAAAAAACTCATGAGCTCCGTATGTATTGAGCCCACTTGCAAAGAGAGTAAGGGGGTTTTAAAACGGACTTTACCCCTGGCCAGTGGAGTAAAATCCGCCCCAGTAACCAACAGAGGAGTATCTAATGATACAATTTCAATACGTAAAGCAGAAACAAATGAAAATTTAACAAAGTTAGTGGCAGCCCCAGAATCTACTAGGGCCTGCCCAGAAACAGATCTGCCCCCAAAGGACAGAGACACAGGTAACATCAATTTGTGAGATTTTTCAGAAGGTACCTGACTGCCTGAGTGGGTCTTCCGAATACCACTCAGGCCCTGGAGTTTTCCGCTAGTGTACGTGGTTTGATGGAACAGTCTCGGATGAGGTGACCCGGTTTGCCGCAATACAGGCAGAGATGATTCCGGAGACGATATTCTCGTCTAGCCTTGGTATCCAGTGCTCCCAACTGCATAGGCTCATCTCCAGGGGTGACAGAAGGAGAAACAGAAAGAGAGGGATAGACAGAAGACTTAGTGGGACCAATCCCCACCCTCTCTTTACGTCTGTCCTGGAGTCTCCTGTCAATGCGGACGGCTAAGGTCATGGCCTTTTCTAAGGTAGGGGGATCAGGGTGACCTACCCAGACATCCTTCACTGAATCATTCAGGCCCTGTTTAAAAAGAGCTTTCAAAGCGGAGTCACACCAACCTGCTGTTATGCTCAACTTCCGAAACTCAGAGCAGTAAGTTTCAGCGGATAGTTTACCTTGCCGGAGGGTAAGAAGTTGGGACTCGGCAAGTCCAATTTGATCAGGCTCAGCATAAATGGCCCCCAAAGACTTAAAAATTTTTTCCAGATCTGTCCACTCCTCTGCCTCAGGGGGGAGTTTAAGGGCCCAAGTCTGTGGATCCCCCTGTAAGAGGGAAATGACCACCCCCACCATCTGAGACTGCAACGCATGAGGGTTGACACAAAAATACAACAGACATGATTCCCGGAACGTCTCAAATTTACCTCGGTCCCCCGAAAACCTATCCGGGAGTAACATTTTAACCCTGGGAAGGGAAATGACAGCAGGTGGTGTAGCAGCGGCCTCAGCTTGATTCTGGGTGAGAGTGTGTACCTGGTTGGCCAGCTCAGACACCAAACCTGCCAAACCCTCCATTCGAGTCACAAGGTCCTGAATAGAAGCCATGCCAGTAATGAGTAGAAGGGTTAAAGTTATTCTGTAAGGGAATCACTAGAGGAGCGATTCCCCAGAAGCTGCTGGAGAACTAGGGGACCCTAGAACAACGAGACAGTGGACCCTAAGCTGAATCCCCCCCACTGTCCCTGGCTAACTTGCCCGATCTGTCCTAGGTGACAGCCAGCAACCACGTCGACAGTCCCTCCTTATAATAAGTGATCACATAGAACGCAGACAAGACGCACAACAACAAAGGGAGGTCAGCTAGCCAAGGGGTCAGTAATAATCGAGCAATTGCAGCACAGAATCGAGATCCAAGAGCATAGTCAAAGGTAAGCCAGTGGTCAGGAAATCAGAAGAGCAGGTAGCAGGTAACAAGGAGTATAGCCAGTAAGCGAAATGCAATAGCAGGCGCCAATGGGAAAGTGAGCAAACAATAAATAGGGAGAAAGAA
>CAMRHE010001374.1:0-87500 GCA_947044405.1 Leptodactylus fallax | reverse complement strand
ATGCAAACTCCTGGCTACAATGTTATCTCTGGAGTTTTGTTTCACTAACAGAATGTTCCAGCGTTTCCCTCCACTGGGCATCGCTATGTCTGCAGCAAATGAGCAGATAACTCAGATTTTTATACATTCTTCACTTTTACCGTCTTTTTGCCTTTTAAAGAAAGAGAATGAATAATGGCGTTATTATTACTTGCAGCAGGCACCGGCTTTGAACTCTTATTTCTTACCCTGTGGCTCCGCATGATTAAAGATGCACAGGCTGCTATCCCAGTCACATGTTAGCCAGGGTTGTGTAGCATGCAGCTGCGGCAAGAACTGAGAATCCCGGAGAGCAGTCTAGAAGTGTAGACACAGATCCTAATATTCATGTAGCTAATGTGTATACACAGACCTATAGATTCTTGTAGTCATTGCTGAGTTTGCTGACAAGTAGCAGCTGTGAAGCTGAGCACTATGTTAGAGGGAGGCGATCATCACATTCACAGCTTATTAAATGATATTATATATTCTGTGACCACTGATTAAATTCCTAGTATCTGCCACCGCTACCTTCACATCTTACTATGAATGCCTTCTGTTACTTGTAGTACCGCTAGTGACCACAGTCTTAATCTCATATGTCCCATAGAAACTAATGCAACAGTGCCCCCCGCTCTATTATAGCTACTAAATGTAAGAATATAATAACACATAATAATAATAATAATAATAATAATAATAATAATAATAATAATAATAATAATAATAATAAATAATATAGAGGTATTAATGCTATCAAAATGTACAATCTTAGGTTTTTTATAGAACTTCTGCTAAACCTGCTGAGTTAATGCATGTCTAGGGATGAACAAACCTATCAAAATTTGTTCTGGATTCTGAGTGACTGGTTTGGGCCAAAACTTTGATCCAGTCCAAACATGTAGCGTAGGTAGAGATGAGGGAGTCGGTTCGTTATGAATTTTCCAAAAATCGCAGGTTGGGCTGGACCCATGGCACTACCCATGAATCACTATTGTACTCCAGAGTCTATTCAAACCACAAAGTATCATTTTCATATTCCACAGGGTTTCGGAGTTTGGCAAGTAAAAACAACAAAACTGCACCAGATATGTACTAAAAGAGTGCCGTGTGGTGCAACAACAATGTGTGTTCTTGGAAACAGCTCTACTATTGAATGTGAATGTTTGGAATCTGACAATTGTGATTGATGCATCTGATGCGGCACAATAACACTAGCACATAAGTAACAAAGCACACACAGCCTGCGCTGCTGCTCTAACACACAGACAGAACAATTCCTAGCTCTCTCTAGTCTTAACACTACAATCCCACAGACACTCCACAATATATTGTCAGTGTATCATTTCCTATCTCTCTCTGCCTCCTATCTCTCTCACTTCATGTGCAATGAGCCAGCTCAAAAACTAGAGTCTTATCAAGCTTGACCCCTGGGGCATGCATTCTATATCCAAGACTTATATGGCTGGATTATTGGAGGAGAGAGATAGATAGATAGATAGATAGATAGATAGATAGATAGATAGATAGATAGATAGATAGAGAGTTAGATAGACAGTCAATATACTGATATAGGTATTGTTCCTTTATTCTTGGATATCTTCTCCTGTCTCTGTTTCGTTGTCTATTGCTCATGTAAATTGCAATTTCATTCACATTATCAGCAGTAAAGTTAACATTTTGTGTTATTTATATAATCAAAGCTGCTTTATCCTTCGCTGTCACTGCCGCTGAGGTTTGAGTGACGCTGCTGATCCAGCATCAGATATGGAAGATGTAACCTTGGAACAATTGTCTTTTCAGATATGATCCATGATCACTATGGTGATGGGAAGCTCTTCTACAATGACAGGAGAGTCGCACGTTCACAATGCAAAGTCTCAGGAGTGAGCGGCAGAGTGTTTGGGAACACAACACAACCAACAAATCCGGTGATTGAAGGATCACGAGCGGCCTTGTGTACACATCCTGTTCTGAAATTGTTACATTAACTGCAGGTATCTGCTGACTAACAGCCAGAAAGGACTTTACAACCTGTACAAAACTTAACACCATAAAAGGGAGACATGAAAATTGATGTTGCAGGTTTATGGAGCCGCTATCCCTGCCGGAGGGTAATGGGGCCCCTTATTTCATAAATCAGATAGAATTTTGAGCAGGAAATTTACATATGAGAAACGCAACGCCATTTATCAAACCCATCAAGCAAGACAACTCCCCCCATAAATGCAGTTAAAAAAAAAAAAAGATATGCAACAAAAAACTGCTAGAAAACAAGAAGCTAAATATGGGAAATAAAATATTTATATTTTATTGCCCACAATAATTATAATGCTCCTCTAGTGTGTATCATTAATAATAATGCCCCCATAGTGCCCATAAAATCAAAAATGCTCTGTGAGTGCCCCTATTAGTAGCAGTGCCCTCATAGTGCTTCAAATGTTATAAAGGTTTCCCTAGAGTTCCCCATGAACTAATATTGCTCTCTATAGAAACCCCAATAATAACGTGACCCTAGAGTGCCCCAACAATAGAGATCTTCATAGCGCCACAATAGTAAAAATGCCCCACTAGTAAGAATAACCATCATTGTGCCCAAATAGTAAAAACACTCCCAGAGTGCCTAATTATTAAATATTAATACTCCATAATTATACTCCATTATAATTACTCTTCATAGTGCCCCCAGTAATTATAATGCTCCCAGAGAAAGACCCATCAAAAATAAAGCCCTTTATAGTTTGAGTTGTAAACCTGCTCTAAAAATGTCCTTCTTTGTTCCCTAAAAGAAATAACACTGCTTTCTAGAAGAAATTAACTACTATAATACTGCTCCTATGTACAAGAATATAACTACTATAATACTACTCCTATGTACAAGAATATAACTACTATAATACTGCCCCCTATGTACAAGAATATAACTACTATAATACTGCTCCTATGTACAAGAATATAACTGCTATAATACTGCTCCTATGTACAAGAATATAACTACTATAATACTGCCCCCTATGTACAAGAATATAACTACTATAATACTACCTCCTATGTACAAGAATATAACTACTATAATACTGCTCCCTATGTACAAGAATATAACTACTATAATACTACTCCTATGTACAAGAATATAACTACTATAATACTGCTCCTATGTACAAGAATATAACTACTATAATACTGCTCCTATGTACAAGAATATAACTACTATAATACTGCTCCTATGTACAAGAATATAACTACTATAATACTACCTCCTATGTACAAGAATATAACTACTATAATACTGCTCCTATGTACAAGGATATAACTACTATAATACTACCTCCTATGTACAAGAATATAACTACTGCCATGTACAAGAATATAATACTATAATACTGCTCCTATGTACAAGAATATAACTACTATAATACTGCTCCTATGTACAAGAATATAACTACTATAATACTGCTCCTATGTACAAGAATATAACTACTATAATACTGCTCCTATGTACAAGAATATAACTACTATAATACTGCTCCTATGTACAAGAATATAACTACTATAATACTGCTCCTATGTACAAGAATATAACTACTATAATACTGCTCCTATGTACAAGAATATAACTACTATAATACTGCTCCTATGTACAAGAATATAACTACTATAATACTACCTCCTATGTACAAGAATATAACTACTATAATACTGCTCCTATGTACAAGGATATAACTACTATAATACTACCTCCTATGTACAAGAATATAACTACTATAATACTGCTCCTATGTACAACAATATAACTACTATAATACTGCTCCTATGTACAAGAATATAACTACTATAATACTGCTCCTATGTACAAGAATATAACTACTATAATACTGCTCCTATGCACAAGAATATAACTACTATAATACTGCTCCTATGTACAAGAATATAACTACTATAATACTGCTCCTAGGTACAAGAATATAACTACTATAATACTGCTCCTATGTACAAGAATATAACTACTATAATACTGCTCCTATGTACAAGAATATAACTACTATAATACTGCTCCTATGTACAAGAATATAACTACTATAATACTGCCCTCTATGTACAAGAATATAACTACTATAATATTGCACCTATGTACAAGAATATAACTACTATAATACTGCCCCTATGTACAAGAATATAACTACTATAATACTGCTCCTATGTACAAGAATATAACTACTATAATACTGCCCCCTATGTACAAGAATATAACTACTATAATACTGCTCCTATGTACAAGAATATAACTACTATAATACTGCCCCCTATGTACAAGAATATAACTACTATAATACTGCTCCTATGTACAAGAATATAACTACTATAATACTGCCCCCTATGTACAAGAATATAACTACTATAATACTGCTCCTATGTACAAGAATATAACTACTATAATACCACCTCCTATGTACAAGAATATAACTACTATAATACTGCTCCTATGTACAAGAATATAACTACTATAATACTGCTCCTATGTACAAGAATATAACTACTATAATACTACCTCCTATGTACAAGAATATAACTACTATAATACTGCTCCTATGTACAAGAATATAACTACTATAATACTGCTCCTATGTACAAGAATATAACTACTATAATACTGCCCTATGTACAAGAATATAACTACTATAATACTGCTCCTATGTACAAGAATATATCTACTATAATACTGCTCCTATGTACAAGAATATAACTACTATAATACTGCTCCTATGTACAAGAATATAACTACTATAATACTGCTCCTATGTACAAGAATAGAACTACTATAATACGGCTCCTATGTACAAGAATATAACTACTATAATACTACTCCTATGTACAAGAATATAACTACTATAATACGGCTCCTATGTACAAGAATATAACTACTATAATACTGCTCCTATGTACAAGAATATAACTACTATAATACTGCTCCTATGTACAAGAATATAACTACTATAATACTACCTCCTATGTACAAGAATATAACTACTATAATACTGCCCCTATGTACAAGAATATAACTACTATAATACTGCCCCTATGTACAAGAATATAACTACTATAATACTGCTCCTATGTACAAGAATATAACTACTATAATACTGCTCCTATGTACAAGAATATAACTACTATAATACTGCTCCTATGTACAAGAATATAACTACTATAATACTGCTCCTATGTACAGTAATAGAAGAAGTATTTTGGCAGATACTATACTATCACACTATCTATATAGCACTGTCAGTATACTGTAGAATCTATAGGAGTCTGCTCTTTCCGCAGTAAATCAGGATTTGCTGATATCTCCCGTGGTATTCATGGTCTTTGAGCTGTAGTTCATCCATCCATCATTAGTGAGCAGGAGATGGGTTTGGGGCTCATTTGGGCTTCAGAGACTAAAATTCTGCTGTGAAATGAAAACATTTTTCTGTTTTCACCCGGAGGAAGTTCTCAAAAGTGAATCATTAGATTGAAATTGGAAAAAAAATAAATAAATAAATAAAAAAAAATGACTGTTGGCAAATTAAGACGCTGGTGAATCTCCAGATGTAAACACTTTCATATACTGTGGGGATAGAAGATTGGGGCTGTATCATTTATTAAATAAATGGAAGTGAGAGAGTTTACTTTATAAATCTTATACACAGAGATGTAGATCATATAGTAGATATTACCTGCAGTCCTATGTAACACCACAGATAACACAGTGATGTATCATCTGATTCAGTACAAGATTAATAAATTAACACATGTAGAGTAGCTCCACCATCAGACTAGTGAGTGCAGCTCTGGAGTATAATACAGGATGTAACTCAGGATCAGTACAGGATAAGTAATGTAATGTATGTACACAGTGACTGCACCATCAGACTAGTGAGTGCAGCTCTGGAGTATAATACAGTTTCTCGTCGGATAAGTAATGTAATGTATGTACACAGTGACTGCACCAGCAGAATAGTGAGGACAGCTCTGGAGTATAATACAGGATGTAACTCAGGATCAGTACAGGATAAGTAATGTAATGTATGTACACAGTGACTGTACCAGCAGAATAGTGAGTGCAGCTCTGGAGTATAATACAGGATACCCCGGTCGTACAGGAAGTAATGTAATGCATGTACACAGTGACTGCACCAGCAGAATAGTGAGTGCAGCTCTGGAGTATAATACAGGATGTAACTCAGGATCAGTACAGGATAAGTAATGTAATGTATGTACACAGTGACTGTACCAGCAGAATAGTGAGTGCAGCTCTGGAGTATAATACAGGATGTAACTCAGGATCAGTACAGGATAAGTAATGTAATGTATGTACACAGTGACTGCACCAGCAGAATAGTGAGTGCAGCTCTGGAGTATAATACAGGATGTAACTCAGGATCAGTACAGGATAAGTAATGTAATGTATGTACACAGTGACTGCACCAGCAGAATAGTGAGTGCAGCTCTGGAGTATAATGCAGTATTAGTAATGGAATGTCTATACCCTGTGACTCCGCTGTTTGCAGATTTCCTCTATGTGTGATCTTTATAACTGTCTTGGGGTGGGGGTGGGGTGACTGATATTTAATATTTACTTATATAACAGCGGTCACTGACTCCTCCGCCCTCCATAACACAAACTTCTGTATATAATAGAATTCTGTGGATCGGGGCGGCTGGAGCTGCGTGGGGATTAAATCCAGATGGTAAATGAATGAATCCTTCGCGACTCGAGTCCTTTGTGCCGTTCTTTGTTTGCAGGAATCGAGCGGCGGTTTAATAAGTGACGCTGCTCCTGCTCCACAGTTCACACTGACAAACACTGAATAGAAGGAACATTTTCTTTCTTGGTTGACACTTGAGACATATCTTGAATGATTTTCATGAACAGAAGGAGAACAACATTTCTTTATAATAGAACAGATCTCAATCATCTTCAGTACAATTCCTGGCCTCAGACCCCAGACTCGGATGGCTGGGGCTGGGGCACTCTGGCCGTAGTGCGGCTTCTACATTACCATCTAGGTGCCGCAAGCCTCTCCGCTGCCTAACTAGGACTGATGTCTATTAAATGTATTCTGTAGTGTGGACTAGGACAGGCAAACCCGATTCGTTCAGAAATGGATTTGACCTTGAACTTAAAGTTTTAGTTTTCCTCAAACACAAAACTTTTGGGGTTCGCTATCTACAAAACACTTATACGGTGGGGTCTCAACAGTGTAATAAGTGGAGGTTCAGGAGAGGTGAGTGAGCACTCGGCGGTCCCTCAGCGTCTTCTTCAGGCCTCCTCCTGACTTACGTCATGTACCCTGGGGTCATCGCTGAGGCCTCTGATTGGGCCTCAGTGATCACGTGCGGCAAGGCAAGGATCGCCCATTTCTAGTCTGGTCTTGATGTCTGCCCAGCAATGTTAATAAGGCGCTGTTCACACTAGATGCTGCAGTGATGTTTGGGAATAACACAGAACCAATGTACACCAGACAGCTGTTAGTCAGTACCTGGGATGTCTAGCGCCTCCTCCAGGAATACAGTGGAACCAGTGCACCCCATACAGACTGGGATGTCTAGCGCCTCCTGCATGAATTTTGTATGGTACCAGTTAGTCTAATATAGGAATATAATGTAACCAGTGTGTAAAATACTGTCATCAGTCACCGTCTGTGATATCTACCGCTCCACCAGGAATGTAGTGGAACAACATGCATCATACAACCATCAGCCACAATGTAATGTCTATCGCCACCTGCATGAATATTTGACAGTACCTGTGATATCTACTTTCCCCTCCAATCATATAACAGAGCCAAGGCTGCACCATACCGCCATCACTCACTACCAGTGTTGTCTACTTCCCCCTACAGGAATATAGTGGAACCAATGTGCACCACATACAGTAGCTGTCAGTCACTACCTGTGATATCTGCTACCACCTCCGGAAATAATATGGAACCAATGTACACCATATAGCCTTCAGTCACTACCTTTGACCACTGTCACCTCCTCCCTTAATATTTGACAGTGCACCTTTAAGCATTGTTGCGGTGTGTTTACTGCTTGGTAACCCAGACGAGACGCTGGCAGGTTTGGTATTCTGCTCATGTGAACGTCTCTCGTAGACTCGGAGGCTCTAAAGCTAAATCTGAAACGTTTCATTTCTGGGTGACTGAACACGCGGGAGCTCTCCAGGTTTATAGACAAGACGAGAGATGTAAAAACACCTTCCCTCCTACAAGTATGATGTACAGATGTCAGCGCTGATCTGACAGCCCCGACTAGGCGCCTCCAAACTTAAGAGAGATTGAACAAGCGGCCCGGGCCGGGCACAGATCTTCTCGTCTTGTGCTAAATGGCAGTTATCAAAAGTCAACACCCTCGTGTGCGCCTGGAAACAAACCGTAGACATGAGCAGGGGTAAAGGAATACGAGGAGTCTGATATGAATGGTTAGAAACATCTTTACAAAGAGAAAAGGTGAAAGTCCTTGAGTGCCCACATCATACAAAGAAAGCTGCACAGTCCAAAAGGGGGCAAATAATCCTTGAGGGCACTGGGAGCTCAATTTGGTTCATTGGAGGGGGAGGGATTCTTTCCTAAGCAGAAGACTGATCATTACAATGGACTAAATTACTTTGTCTCCAGACTTTACCATAACTGTCTCTGATGGGGCTGTGTTATTCAGATTGACTGCTCTTACTGGAAAGAATCCAGTCAATGATTGCTAATAAATAAGACTATCTGCTATATACAGTTCTCCTAGTACATGGTATACACCATTCAGGGAATACAGGAATATATACAGTGGGTACGGAAAGTATTCAGACCCCTTTAAATTTTTCACCCTTTGTTTCATTGCAGCCATTTGCTAAATGCAAAAAAGTTCCTTTTATTTCTCATTAATGTACACTCAGCTCCCCATCTTGATAGAAAAAAAAAATTATTAAAAAAGAAAAACTGAAATATCACATGGTCATAAGTATTCAGAGCCTTTGCTCAGTACTGAGTAGAAGCCGCTTCCTTCTGAGCTAGTACAGCCAGGAGTCTTCTTGGGGATGATGCAACAAGTTTCTTCCCATCTGGATTTGGGGATCCTCGGCCATTCTTCCTTGCAGATCCTCTCCAGTTCCGTCAGGTTGGATGGTGAATGTTGGTGGAGCCATTTTCAGGTCTCTCCAGAGATGCTCAGTTGGGTTGAGGTCCGGGCTCTGGCTGGGCCAGTCAGGAATGGTCACAGAGTTGTTCCTTTGTTATTTTAGCTGTGTGCTTAGGGTCATTGTCTTGTTGGAACCTTCGGCCCAGTCTGAGGTCCAGAGCACTCTGGCAGAGGTTTTCTTCCAGGATATCTCCGTACTTGGCCGCATTCATCTTTCCTTCAGTTACACCCAGTCGTCCTGTCCCCCATAGCATGATGCTGCCACCGCCATGTCTCACTGTTGGGATTATATTGGGCAGGTGATGAGCAGGGCCTGGTTTTCTCCACACATACCGCTTAGAATTAACATCAAAAAGTTCAATCTTCGTCTCCTCAGAGCAGAGAATCTTATTTCTCATAGTCTGGGAGTCCTTCATGTGTTTTTTGGCTTTCATATGTCTTGCACTGAGGAGAGGCTTCCTTCGGGCCGCTCTACCATAAAGCCCCGACTGGTGGAGGCTGCAGTGATAGTGACTTTGTGGAACTTTCTCCCATCTCCCTACTGTATCTCTGGAGCTCGGCCACAGTCATCTTTGGCTTCTTCTTTACCTCTCTCACCAAGGCTCTTCTCCCACCATTGCTCAGTTTGGCTGGACGGCCGGGTCTAGGAAGAGTTCTGCTCGTCCCAAACTTCTTCCATGTAAGGATTATGGAGGCCGCTGTGCTCTTAGGAACCTTGAGTGCTGCAGAAATTCTTTTGTAACCTTGGCCAGATCTGTGCCTTGCCACAATTCTGTCTCTGAGCTCCTTCGACAGTTCCTTTGACCTCCTGATTCTCATTTGCTCTGACATGCAGTGTGAGCTGTGAGGTCTTATATAGACAGGTGTGCACCTTTCCTAATCAAGTCTAATCAGTTTAATTAAACACAGCTGGACCCCAATGAAGGAGTAGAACCATCTCAAGGAGGATCCACCACTGGGGCTAGGAGGCAAACCATCAGTGAGGCCACCACTGGGGCTAGAAGGCGAAACACCAGGCCGGCCACCACTGGGGCTAGGAGGCGAACCACCAGGCCAGCCACCACTGGGGCTAGGAGGCAAACCACCAGGCCGGCCACCACTGGGGCTAGGAGGCGAACCACCAGGCCGGCCACCACTGGGGCTAGGAGGCGAACCACCAGGCCGGCCACCACTGGGGCTAGGAGGCGAACCACCAGACCGGCCACCGCTGGGGCTAGGGGCAAACCATCAGTGAGGCCACCACTGGGGCTAGGAGGCGAACCACCAGACCGGCCACCGCTGGGGCTAGGAGGCAAACCATCAGTGAGGCCACCACTGGGGCTAGGAGGCGAACCACCAGGCCAGCCACCACTGGGGCTAGGAGGCGAACCACCAGGCCGGCCACCACTGGGGCTAGGAGGCGAACCACCAGGCTGGCCACCACTGGGGCTAGGAGGCGAACCACCAGGCCGGCCACCACTGGGGCTAGGAGGCGAACCACCAGACCGGCCACCACTGGGGCTAGGAGGCAAACCATCAGTGAGGCCACCACTGGGGCTAGGAGGCGAAACACCAGGCTGGCCATCACTGGGGCTAGTAATGGAGTGAGGTTTATCTGTGAATCAAGAAGGGACCAGGTTCAGGACATTAACACTGTTCTTAGGATGGGTTGGTTGAGGATCAGCTTCTAGGACCCTGCTGATCAGCACAATGAAGGGACCGTCGCTTTGACAATATAAGCAGATGCAGTTGGTACTGCAAGTCAATCTGTAATCTTATATAGGACAAGTAGCGCTTTACGGTAGCCTTTAGTGGGCAGATTCACCTGGATCCCATGGATTGGACCCCACCAAACATTGAAGGAGTCCTGGATAATGCTCCTGTAAATGGGAAAAAAACTGACAATTTCTTACATAATATAAAATTAAAAGGATCTCCGGACATTTTATTGCATCATTACACACTTTGTTGTCTGGGGAAGCTTCTTAAGTCAATGTCTCAACTTATGTCTGCAAGGAAGGCAAGCGATGGCTATGGGAAAGAAGACTGGTAAAGGATCTGGGAAAGGAGTATGGCAAGTTATGTGGGGAAGTCGACTAGCAATGAGTCTAGGAAGGACGGAAATGGATCTGGGAAGGAAGGAGTAATGGGTGTGTGAAAGAAGACTGGCAACGGATCTCAGAAGACTGGCAACGGATCTCAGAAGACTGACAATGGATCTCAGAAGACTGACAATGGACCTCAGAAGACTGACAATGGATCTGGGAAAGAAGACTGGGGATGGATTTTGGAAGAAAGTCTAGCAATGACTCGCAACGGATGTACAAGTGCAAATTTCAATAGGATGGGAAACTATGATTATTTGATACATATTTTGTACACATATAATATTGATATGTACTGATATGATTTCACTAGTTTTTTATCATTTCTATGTATTTTAACTATTCCACATTTATTTTGAACTGCGTTATTTTACAATATTTCTATTTCAGTGTGATATGGAATGTATTTATGAATTCGTGAATTATTTGTGATTTTTTGCACTTTTCATTTGGAGCACAGCACTATAGCACCGCTCACTATCTCACTATTGATTTAAAGATAAAATTTCTGTGTATAATTGTGTGCTAAGTGATCTATCCGACTATCTATGTATTTATTACATGGTCCTCATTATTTTGTGACATGTATATAGTCTGGGTTGTTAGTAACATCAGATTTGGACTGGGGGGCAGGCTTGAGTAGCATCATGATGATTCGAGCTGAAGCTCCTCTTAGCCCTGCCCCTTGATCACGATCAATCACTGGATCTGAGCATTTAGGTGGGTGACTATTCTTCAATACACCCCCTTTGGCACTATGCCTACGTCTGGCTACTGTTCTTTTTGAGGTTCGTCTCTACTTTTATATATTTGGTTTTTAATATGATATTTAGATAAAGATATCCAAATACCCTTTAGTGATATGTCTTCAGTGTTTTTGTGGGTGACCTACATCAAAGAGGTAAAATACTCATTGTGATCTGGGGTCTCATTATCACAACCGGTAGAGGCCTCGAATCCTGAACCGCCACAGATGAAAATTTCTGATACATCTCAATGTGCACGTTCCCTCCAGGACCACGTGGGACATAGTCTTGTGTCTGCACCGAGCAGTTTAACAAGGCAGTAAAGCATCTTCTATTATTCTGCCAAAAGACAACAAGGAGCCACTAAATATATCTGCAGCGATGTGGAGGTGACAATGCAGCGTGCGGTAAATCACCGGAGCAGCTTGTGTGTCGGGATCATTTGTCAATATGACAGCTGTGTATTCTTTCCCAACCTTGTGCATCTGTACAGGAGGTTTTCAAGGTCTCTCCTGGCCGAGCTCCAATGTTCCACGCTTCTTCCAGATGTCACTTAGTGATGGTCTCTGACCTCTCCTGAGCTCCGTCCTGTACGTCCTTCAGCAATTCCTTGTCTCCTTAATGTTTTGTACTATAAGTTTTAAGTACTTAGAAAACTGAGAACTTTGATGGCTAAAGTTCTTCCCACAATTACATCTCTGCCCCCATATACCAAGTTTTATAAATTATATTTGCAAATACTAATGGAAATGATCCCTAAGATCCCCCATTGCCCTTGGACACATTTGGTAGATTTCTTCTTCAGGAAGGGCGTGCAGAGTTGGTTTCCTTTCTTGGCACTTTCATTACAGCAGCTTTTTCTGTCTGGGCACACTTGTACTGTAATGGGTGAGCATGCATAGTCTAACCAGTGGCTCAGGAGATATCAGGGTATTGCTGGGTACTGCAGTCCGTGGGTGGTCTTGTGGTCCAAAGTGCTGGACTGAACTGTTGTGCAGGAGTTCTTTGGAGATGGCAACAGAGCTGCAGAGTGTCAACTTGCCGACGCAACACAAAGACCTTAAGGTGCCCACACAGAGTGCAGCCCACGAGCTTGTCTAGTATCCTACTGGGAACACTACAATAATATTGGATATTGTGTGCAAGGGAAGACTGTCAGGGTAATGTTATGTAGACGTCACAGCTATGACCCTGCCTGTAGTCTCAAGTCTTACAGGGCACTGTTTTTGGCTTTGCACCCCCTCGGTTTCCACTTTATGGAGAGTATAATAGCGTCTTGTGGGTGTTTCACCCCAGAAGTTTTGGTTTCAGGTCAAACCCAAAACTTTTGGAAAATTCTGGACAAATCAAATTAATTCAAAATTGGTTCAGTCATCACCAATTCACACAAATGCACCTTAAGGGTCAGTGATCACCAGTGAAGGCACAGACCCTGCCCAGCTACTCTAAGTGGTGCTAAGAATCTACAGTCAGAGGTCATAGGAGACATTTGTAGCAGGCGCAATGTTATAGGGGGATTTGGGGGTCAATCCTTGTAGGCAGGTCTTAGAAAGCTAACCCCTACAACAGCACAAATCCTGGAGCCTGTGTGATCGCTGCTACCTACAATGAGTCCATCTCTGATACATTGTAACCAATGAACGTTCCATTCACTGACAGCCAGCAGAGATCTTGAGAAGTCTAAGGCCAACAACCTGCCAACAATCAGAGGACTTGTCCTTCCGCTGTTTTCAGTTTAAAAACAATGGACACCCAATGGACCCTACTATAGTCAATGGGGTCTGCTGGGCTCTGTGAGTAACCCCCGTTTTAGCCGTCCACCTCTCCATTGTTTGTCCCCTTGACGGACTAGACTAAGGGAACAGCAAAAAATTTCTTAGAAAGTTTTTGTTACAGACTGATATCACGGCAGCGCCGACTACTGCGTGGATTATCCACTTGTGCTGTTATTATTCTTAAATGCAAATGTTATTATACTTGATTCCGCTTGACTGTATAAGTAAGTACCCCCCGTGGCTGCCGATCTAATACAGACCAATTACCAAGAATAATGGCGCTTGGCGCGCTGCCAGATGAGTGAAATGCCACAAGTTTCCTTTACCCAGACACTAATTATATCCTGTTTGTCACATTTACCTTGTTTATTGCTCTCTGTAGTCAGCCAGATTCATTTGTCTATTAAAAAAAAATCATAAAAACACAAAGAAAGGAAGCAAAAAATTTCTAGCGCAACAATCGTAAATGTTCTGCTGCCAGCGGATAATGACAGCGAGCGGCAGAGACTGGGGTAATTACAGGATCAACATAGGGTTAAATGGCAACGCCTGCTGAAATATTAAAGGGCAGGGGGTAACTTTAGGCTAAGGTGAAAGGTTGCAGGAGAATGTTGGAATAAGGTTCTCTCTGCCCCTATGAGGAGACCAGGGCTATAAATGACATGTGATAAATGGGGGGTCTAATCTGTCTGGTGCGGATTTTGCGCTGGGGCCAGCCACGTCTTATGTAAATAAAGTTTCTAACACAGACCTGACCCACTGCCCCCAAGCCTTCCCCTCCTCTCAGAGGCTTCAGGTATTCTGACCAATATAAAGATACATGACAAAAATGTCATGGCATTAAAATGTGAAGAGTCCCTTTAAGGAGTAACCATAGGAAAGTCTACAGGGCTCAGTATCGATACTGTACCAATACTGATCAGATGCTACAAATGTCACACTCATTTATATAAGAACTGCCCAGAATCGCATAGAACATGGTATACACTGTATATAAATAGAAGCACTTCTGTCCGACTTGTGTCATACCATGAGAATTACACAGTAAGGCATATATACTACATAGATTGTAAACCATCAGGATTTACAGGAGGCGACCGAGGAGCACACACACAAGATGGACATTCTGGCGCTAAGAAAAAAACAGTGAGGAGTCTGCTAAATATTACTCAGGGCGGAAAGTAATTAAACCAAAACTGATTTCCGTGACTATCATTGTGTTCTACTGCGCAGCACGACCTGAGCGAGAATGTAGCCGGAATAACAAGGAAAGGAAACTGAAGAATGACAATTACCTGCAGTCCTATGTAACAGTGATAACTCTGAGTACAGATAATGTAGTAGGTGTCACCTGCAGTCCTATGTAACACCACAGATAACACAGTGATAACTCTCTGAGTACAGATAATGTAGTAGATGTCACCTGCAGTCCTATGTAACACCACAGATAACACAGTGATAACTCTCTGAGTACAGATAATGTAGAAGATGTCACCTGCAGTCCTATGTAACACCACAGATAACACACAGTGATAACTCTCTGAGTACAGATAATGTAGTAGATGTCACCTGCAGTCCTATGTAACACCACAGATAACACAGTGATAACTCTCTGAGTACAGATAATGTAGTAGATGTCACCTGCAGTCCTATGTAACACCACAGATAACACACAGTGATAACTCTCTGAGTACAGATAATGTAGTAGATGTCACCTGCAGTCCTATGTAACACCACAGGTAACACAGTGATAACTCTCTGAGTACAGATAATGTAGTAGTGTCACCTGCAGTCCTATGTAACACCACAGATAACACAGTGATAACTCTCTGAGTACAGATAATGTAGTAGATGTCACCTGCAGTCCTATGTAACACCACAGATAACACAGTGATAACTCTCTGAGTACAGATAATGTAGTAGTGTCAACTGCAGTCCTATGTAACACCACAGATAACACAGTGATAACTCTCTGAGTACAGATAATGTAGTAGATGTCACCTGCAGTCCTATGTAACACCACAGATAACACAGTGATAACTCTCTGAGTACAGATAATGTAGTAGGTGTCACCTGCAGTCCTATGTAACACCACAGATAACACAAGTGATAACTCTCTGAGTACAGATAATGTAGTAGATGTCACCTGCAGTCCTATGTAACACCACAGATAACACAGTGATAACTCTCTGAGTACAGATAATGTAGTAGTGTCACCTGCAGTCCTATGTAACACCACAGATAACACAGTGATAACTCTCTGAGTACAGATAATGTAGTAGATGTCACCTGCAGTCCTATGTAACACCACAGATAACACAAGTGATAACTCTCTGAGTACAGATAATGTAGTAGATGTCACCTGTAGTCCTATGTAACACCACAGATAACAAACAGTGATAACTCTCTGAGTACAGATAATGTAGTAGATGTCACCTGCAGTCCTATGTAACACCACAGATAACACACAGTGATAACTCTCTGAGTACAGATAATGTAGTAGATGTCACCTGCAGTCCTATGTAACACCACAGATAACACAGTGATAACTCTCTGAGTACAGGTAATGTAGTAGATGTCACCTGCAGTCCTATGTAACACCACAGATAACAAACAGTGATAACTCTCTGAGTACAGATAATGTAGTAGATGTCACCTGCAGTCCTATGTAACACCACAGATAACACACAGTGATAACTCTCTGAGTACAGATAATGTAGTAGATGTCACCTGCAGTCCTATGTAACACCACAGATAACACAGTGATAACTCTCTGAGTACAGATAATGTAGTAGATGTCACCTGCAGTCCTATGTAACACCATAGATAACACAGCGATAACTCTCTGAGTACAGATAATGTAGTAGATGTCACCTGCAGTCCTATGTAACACCACAGATAACACAGTGATAACTCTCTGAGTACAGATAATGTAGTAGATGTCACCTGCAGTCCTATGTAACACCACAGATAACACAGTGATAACTCTCTGAGTACAGATAATGTAGTAGGTGTCACCTGCAGTCCTATGTAACACCACAGATAACACAGTGATAACTCTGAGTACAGATAATGTAGTAGATGTCACCTGCAGTCCTATGTAACACCACAGATAACACAGCGATAACTCTCTGAGTACAGATAATGTAGTAGATGTCACCTGCAGTCCTATGTAACACCACAGATAACACAGTGATAACTCTCTGAGTACAGATAATGTAGTAGATGTCACCTGCAGTCCTATGTAACACCACAGATAACACAGTGATAACTCTCTGAATACAGATAATGTAGTAGGTGTCACCTGCAGTCCTATGTAACACCACAGATAACACAGTGATAACTCTCTGAGTACAGATAATGTAGTAGATGTCACCTGCAGTCCTATGCAACACCACAGATAACACAGTGATAACTCTCTGAGTACAGATAATGTAGTAGATGTCACCTGCAGTCCTATGTAACACCACAGATAACACACAGTGATAACTCTCTGAGTACAGATAATGTAGTAGATGTTACCTGCAGTCCTATGTAACACCACAGATAACACAGTGATAACTCTCTGAGTACAGATAATGTAGTAGATGTCACCTGCAGTCCTATGTAACACCACAGATAACAGTGATGACTCTCTGAGTACAGATAATGTAGTAGATGTCACATGCAGTCCTATGTAACACCACAGATAACACAGTGATAACTCTCTGAGTACAGATAATGTAGTAGATGTCACCTGCAGTCCTATGTAACACCACAGATAACACAGTGATAACTCTCTGAGTACAGATAATGTAGTAGTGTCACCTGCAGTCCTATGTAACACCACAGATAACACAGTGATAACTCTCTGAGTACAGATAATGTAGTAGATGTCACCTGCAGTCCTATGTAACACCACAGATAACACACAGTGATAACTCTCTGAGTACAGATAATGTAGTAGATGTCACCTGCAGTCCTATGTAACACCACAGATAACACAGTGATAACTCTCTGAGTAAAGATAATGTAGTAGATGTCACCTGCAGTCCTATGTAACACCACATATAACACAGTGATAACTCTCTGAGTACAGATAATGTAGTAGATGTCACCTGCAGTCCTATGTAACACCACAGATAACACAGCGATAACTCTCTGAGTACAGATAATGTAGTAGATGTCACCTGCAGTCCTATGTAACACCACAGATAACACAGGGATAACTCTCTGAGTACAGATAATGTAGTAGGTGTCACCTGCAGTCCTATGTAACACCACAGATAACACACAGTGATAACTCTCTGAGTACAGATAATGTAGTAGATGTCACCTGCAGTCCTATGTAACACCACAGATAACACAGTGATAACTCTCTGAGTACAGATAATGTAGTAGATGTCACCTGCAGTCCTATGTAACACCACAGATAACACAGTGATAACTCTCTGAGTACAGATAATGTAGTAGATGTCACCTGCAGTCCTATGTAACACCACAGGTAACACAGTGATAACTCTCTGAGTACAGATAATGTAGTAGATGTCACCTGCAGTCCTATGTAACACCACAGATAACACAGTGATAACTCTCTGAGTACAGATAATGTAGTAGATGTCACCTGCAGTCCTATGTAACACCACAGATAACACACAGTGATAACTCTCTGAGTACAGATAATGTAGTAGATGTCACCTGCAGTCCTATGTAACACCACAGATAACACACAGTGATAACTCTCTGAGTACAGATAATGTAGTAGATGTCACCTGCAGTCCTATGTAACACCACAGATAACAAACAGTGATGACTCTCTGAGTACAGATAATGTAGTAGCTGCCACCTGCAGTCCTATGTAACACCACAGATAACACACAGTGATAACTCTCTGAGTACAGATAATCAAGTAGTAGATGTCACCTGCAGTCCTATGTAACACCACAGATAACACAGTGATAACTCTCTGAGTACAGATAATGTAGTAGGTGTCACCTGCAGTCCTATGTAACACCACAGATAACACAGCGATAACTCTCTGAGTACAGATAATGTAGTAGGTGTCACCTGCAGTCCTATGTAACACCACAGATAATACACAGTGATAACTCTCTGAGTACAGATAATGTAGTAGATGTCACCTGCAGTCCTATGTAACACCACAGATAACACAGTGATAACTCTCTGAGTACAGATAATGTAGTAGATGTCACCTGCAGTCCTATGTAACACCACAGATAACACAGTGATAACTCTCTGAGTACAGATAATGTAGTAGGTGTCACCTGCAGTCCTATGTAACACCACAGATAACGCAGTGATAACTCTCTGAGTACAGATAATGTAGTAGATGTCACCTGCAGTCCTATGTAACACCACAGATAACGCAGTGATAACTCTCTGAGTACAGATAATGTAGTAGTGTCACCTGCAGTCCTATGTAACACCACAGATAACACACAGTGATAACTCTCTGAGTACAGGTAATGTAGTAGATGTCACCTGCAGTCCTATGTAACACCACAGATAACACAGGGATAACTCTCTGAGTACAGATAATGTAGTAGATGTCACCTGCAGTCCTATGTAACACCACAGATAACACAGTGATAACTCTGAGTACAGATAATGTAGTAGATGTCACCTGCAGTCCTATGTAACACCACAGATAACACAGGGATAACTCTCTGAGTACAGATAATGTAGTAGGTGTCACCTGCAGTCCTATGTAACACCACAGATAACACACAGTGATAACTCTCTGAGTACAGATAATGTAGTAGATGTCACCTGCAGTCCTATGTAACACCACAGATAACACAGTGATAACTCTCTGAGTACAGATAATGTAGTAGATGTCACCTGCAGTCCTATGTAACACCACAGATAACACAGTGATAACTCTCTGAGTACAGATAATGTAGTAGTGTCACCTGCAGTCCTATGTAACACCACAGATAACACACAGTGATAACTCTCTGACTACAGATAATGTAGTAGATGTCACCTGCAGTCCTATGTAACACCACAGATAACACAGTGATAACTCTCTGAGTACAGATAATGTAGTAGTGTCACCTGCAGTCCTATGTAACACCACAGATAACACAGTGATAACTGTCTGAGTACAGATAATGTAGTAGATGTCACCTGCAGTCCTATGTAACACCACAGATAACACAGTGATAACTCTCTGAGTACAGATAATGTAGTAGATGGCACCTGCAGTCCTATGTAACACCACAGATAACACAGTGATAACTCTCTGAGTACAGATAATGTAGTAGATGTCACCTGCAGTCCTATGTAACACCACAGATAACACAGTGATAACTCTCTGAGTACAGATAATGTAGTAGTGTCACCTGCAGTCCTATGTAACACCACAGATAACACACAATGGTAACTCTCTGAGTACAGATAATGTAGTAGATGTCACCTGCAGTCCTATGTAACACCACAGATAACACAGTGATAACTCTCTGAGTACAGATAATGTAGTAGATGTCACCTGCAGTCCTATGTAACACCACAGATAACACAGTGATAACTCTCTGAGTACAGATAATGTAGTAGATGTCACCTGCAGTCCTATGTAACACCACAGATAACACAGTGATAACTCTCTGAGTACAGATAATGTAGTAGATGTCACCTGCAGTCCTATGTAACACCACAGATAACACACAATGGTAACTCTCTGAGTACAGATAATGTAGTAGATGTCACCTGCAGTCCTATGTAACACCACAGATAACACAGTGATAACTCTCTGAGTACAGATAATGTAGTAGATGTCACCTGCAGTCCTATGTAACACCACAGATAACACAGTGATAACTCTCTGAGTACAGATAATGTAGTAGGTGTCACCTGCAGTCCTATGTAACACCACAGATAACACACAGTGATAACTCTCTGAGTACAGATAATGTAGTAGTGTCACCTGCAGTCCTATGTAACACCACAGATAACACAGTGATAACTCTCTGAGTACAGATAATGTAGTAGATGTCACCTGCAGTCCTATGTAACACCACAGATAACACAGTGATAACTCTCTGAGTACAGATAATGTAGTAGATGTCACCTGCAGTCCTATGTAACACCACAGATAACACAGTGATAACTCTCTGAGTACAGATAATGTAGTAGATGTCACCTGCAGTCCTATGTAACACCAACAGGGATCTCACATGGGGGCCCTCATAGGAATAGATGAAGATACTGTGGCGGATTTATGAAAACTGGTGTTATCAACCCCGGTCTTCATAACCACATCGGGGAGTGCGCCTTGCCATAAATGAGGCACACCCTTCATTGGGTCGTGCACCTGGTGGAAAATCTATGCCAGTTTGTAGCTGCCATAGGTTCCCTGCATCATTTATACCAGATTTCAGGCATAAATGATAATAAATTTGGAGGGGCCGATGGACATACCCTTTTATGGGAAAGTAGTGCGGAAGGCGCAGAAAATTTTGTGAGCAAAAGTTTGATTTGCATATACTTGCAACTTTTTATGCCTTGGATGTCAGAAGACTGTTGCAAAAGACATAATAAATCTGCCCCACAGAATTCCTGTCCACACATAAGTTGTGTCAGTTAAAGAAAGAGTCTGAATGGTGGTCACATGACACCGCTAAGGAACAGAAAAGATGACCCACAAATACAGACACCAGTCAGAAGATTGCCACCACTACAATTTACATTGAAGAGGGAAGAGAAGAAACATTATTGTGGAAGTTCATCTTTAAGTTGACATCCTGTGCCTGATAGCTGTTAATGTGTTAAGTGTCAAGGTAACTTTTGCTGCTTCTGTACATGGTATGATAATGATAACTACGGAAATAATTTCATCTCTTACCCCAATTCTTCATTTTTTTTATTTTGCTTTTTTCTTTACAGCCTCTATTCCCATCCACAGTGATATAATACAGATACAATGTTTCTATCAGAGGAATAATAATTAATATTCATGAGGGTCCAGGTGCCGCCCCTTTTAGAGCTCTGATTGCTCGTCCTTGGATGCTCGTAGCGCTGGGACGTTTCTTCAAAGAGAAGCCGGGTAAATGAGCTCTTAGTTCTTCATGTGTTCCTCATCAGATGAGACATCAAACACCCTCAGCTTCGTTGCATTGCTCCCTGTCAGACGCGTTTCTTTCCCTCCATTGTTTTCTACGTTTAATTCCTGCGATGTCTAATTAGCAGAGCTGACATTTTCTTGAGATTCTGAGAAAGTTTCAGTTTAGGATCTTAAGGAAAGTTAAGAGTCTACTTTGACTTGTCTGAGATGTTTCTCTCTTATCATGTGGTGACGGTGAACTACAAAACCATCAGAAATGATACCACAATGGAAATGCTGTAACTAAAGGGGATGTCCTCCCACAACAAAAACACATCAATCAATGGGGGCTACCTAGTATACTATATACTGAACATTTATACCCTTCTAGCCCCCTCCCTAGTGCAGAGAGCTATCCATGGTTACTGGTTTGGAATGTGACCTTGCAACTTTGTATCAGACAGAGACGTCAGTGGCCAAATGAAGTCAGCAAGTCTACTCAAAGAAAGCTAGAACTGAAGTGGAGGAAGCATCAAGGACAACAAAATTGACCATCTCCAATTTATTCCACCCCTGGTTCTACTTCCATTCAACCCAACTAATAATAAATCTAAATATGAATATATATGTTCTCTACAGTTCTATACCACAGTACAGCTCAGTTCACAAAGCAATTTATATATATACACACACTTAGTGACATTGTGGTTGAATATATTTTTTTTTCCAGCTTTTATAATTTGCACAAACAAACTATTACATTATCTTCATTGACAAACTGCTACAGTGACATTGCCAGATATATGCTAAAGTCAGCCCATGTCTAGGTATCCCGAATTCTACACAAACCCAGACAAATTGGGGTCATTTACAACTATATACAAAAGTGAAAGTCTTTACTGGCTGCAGGACAAATAGAGTCCTGTGAGATTCCTTGCCCAAATGATACATGTTGCATGAAAAAATCCTACTTTGAGATGTCTGACTGGACTGCCATTACTTGTGAGTATGACAAATGCTGTCCATGTAGACTCTTCCTCATTCAAGAGCTGGAGGACCACAATAATGCATCAATTTCCCTATCATCTCTCCTATTCTTAGTTTTGCCATGTTCTTTCAGCCTGACAAGCATCCATTCTCATATAATCCCACTTCTGACACCAAATGTTTTACAATGGGTTATAACTATAATGGGGAGAAGAATGCCAAACACCATTCATTTAAATCTTTTAAATAAACACAAAAGATAATAAGTAAGATAAACAAGCAAGTAAAATGATAAAGAATAAAAATAATCCTTTAGTCTCGCTTGGGGGAGTCTCTGTCGTATTGGATGGACCGATACTCCACGCTATAAAGGCAATTCAAAGATAGTAGGAACCGGCAGTAAAAATCTAATGGGGTTGCCTAGTACACTATACACTGAACATTCATACCCTTCTCTCCCCCTCCCTGGTGTATGGATCGTTCCAGAGGTTTAGGCGAGTGCCTGTTTATGGTTACCGATTTGGACTATGACCTTGTACCTTTGTATCAGACAGAATCAGAATGTCTACTCAAACAAAGCTAGAGTTGAAGTGGAAGAAGTTCCAGGGTTAACAAAATGAACCCCTTTCCAATACAAGGGGACAGAGGAGCCTGGCAGTAAGTTACTCCCCTCTCTCCACTGAAAACACATGCATGCTGACCTGAGACAAGTGTGCTGTTTATGGGGAAGTGGGGGATAGAACAGATCACCATTAGCTGAAGGATCTTTTGGCTGACATGGAAGGCTTAATCCTACATGGACTGGTTCCCATCTGATCCTATAGTGTTAAATGCTGCGACCTAAACTCAGCTTAGCATGCCCCACATGATGCTACTCTGGCTGATCTGGTCTGACCTTGACCAAACTACTACTAATAGCATTGCCTGGGCCAAATCCACAGCTGCGGAGGCTACTTGGCAAGTTCTACTGCTTTTGTAAGTCTTTTGCCTAAATAATGCTACCATATAGTGCAAAATACAAGAAGTCCATACAGTGCAGCTGTCAGGGGAGCACTGCAAGCACTGCGACCATCTGTCACATGAACTTTCAGTAACTCTGTCCCATTGAAGTGAATGGAGTTGAGTTGCAATATCAGGCACAATAGTTACGAAATGTACGGTGCGGTGCCAGAGTATTGCAACCCCCTTCAGACAGCTTATGCGGGGGTGTTGGGGAAGGGGGGCTAAGAGGCAAATTCTCATCAATCTGATAGTCATGACCCTTCTCTTAAGGATAAGTCATCAATATTAAAGTCCTAGAATACCCCTTTAATTAGCAAAACCTTCATTACTGCACTTTACAATCGTTCTCCTCTGCAGGTTCGGAGGCTTCCTCTACACATTAATAAATGTTTCCAATGTTCTTGAGGTTTAATTACCGCTGCGGCATCGGACCTAAATGACGTCTATGGAGCTGCAGCGTGGCGCATCGATGGCATACATGATGTGAACACAAATCTGTGAACACTGTCTCCGGTATAGCCGAGTGTAAACCCCAATCTACTCCATAAACACCATCCATCATGTCCCAGCACTCCTGTGTATTACATGATAGCAACCAAGTGTGCAGCAGTGAGAGGGTTAATGATCATTAATTACTGTTCACACTGCACACTCCAGATGGAATAGACTCGTTCTGATACAAGCGCACTCATCTGCAATTATCATCTGTACTCGATCACCTGAACGCTTCTAATTACAATGTCCTCTCCACATCTCAGGAACTTTGAGTCATAATTTATAACATTCTACTTGTACTCTGGTCATAACCAAAGCAACATTCTGCATTCTGCGGATTTCCTGCCAACAGCAGGCACTTGCAGGTAGGTAACGTGGAACAGAGTGGAGCTAAAACTACAGGATGTTGCCTAAAGGTCCAGATTTTGAAAGCAGCTCTGGATGTGAATGGAGAGAATAAGAAGCGATTCCTAGAAAGAAGTACAAAAACAGACGAGAGATGTGGTCTGAGCTGAGGAGAAGATTCACTGCTCTATTATATGGAAGATAGAGATGTAAAAGCTTCATACAATGTAAGGATGAAAGTCAGGACAAACCCATTAACTTCAGGCCGACCTTATCTTATTGTTCTGCTCATCCAGAGGAGGAGAAAATAAAACCTATTCTGTGTTCTGGTGGGAGAGTTTAGTGTGTGGTCAGTATAATCTGATAATAATAAAGTATATATAATTATAAATATAGTATACGAATAATATACAGATACACCGATATATGCTGTCCAGATATAGATCACACAATAAACGGTGCTATATACTATACACACTAATACATATACACACTAATATATATATATATATATATATATATATATATATATATATATATATAGTACTGCCCAGATAGTGAATACAGAATCCAGATAGTGATAAATTGCTTTCATGTACTGTCCTGATAAATATGCTCACAAATAAGTCAGGGTAACACCAAGGGTTTATATCCATCAGACAAGACAATTCAGCTTCCCTATTTGTCTATATCTCAAGGTAGTAAAGTGGTTCATGTTACATCCCTGGTGATCTACTATGGTGATGAGGCGATTAATGATCCTCTCCCTTTCTGGTAATTGCAGTGGTTAATATAACATGTCTGGTGGTCTGGGGTAATATATCCAAATGGGAACTCTCCACACCTAATGTAAAGCAAAGAAGGATGGGCAAGAATGTTTGTTTGGGACCCTGAAGATAAAAGGCTCAGCCCCAGCATGGCTCGACCCATCCTAAAACTGTTGCAACATCAGCAATATGACATTGGTAAATTGAAACAAGTGACATTGGAAGGGAGTGGGGGGGGGGATCGATGGGGGACTAATTCCCAAATAGGTAGGGGTACGTTGGAGTTCACCAGAAGGGGACCCCAATCTAATCTTTGCTATGGGGCATCTATTCTCTCTGTATCCCTTCAGGGAATAGCTTCAATCTTATGTAGTTTATGTGTTGACAATGGTTGCAGATATAGTAAACCTGTAATATTTCATTATAACTTGTATCGTCTTATTGATGGTGTAATATTCACATTGTGTCCTGAGCTCGCAGACATTGAGCACCCCTCTGTCTGTACAATCAGCCTCCGCGTTCCGGGAAATCAGTTATGATACAATGTAATTTTCTAAGCGGCACAGTCCAATCGTCCTAATCTCGTAGTATTGTTCTCCTAATGTTCTCGGCAGATCAGAAGTGTCCTCAGTCTCACAATCAATAACCCAAGTTTTCTGGAAATAAAGAGGCAGGATGAACTCCAGCAGAAATTACCAGCTTGTACCATACAGAAGAGCGAGCGGAGCGCAGCTCTGGGGGAGAGGAGTGATCGGAGGAACACTAAAAATGACTAATAAAAAGCTTTGGTAATCACTTGAGATCAGTCAAGTTCTGGATTATCAGATTCTCCAGACCACTCTGTGAGCAGTTTTGCATCTGAATATCATTTTACGGATTTATCTAAATAGACTGTTTATTTTTTCTGAAATAATTTGCTATCGTTTTCTCCTACAGATCTTGAATTACAGAGGTGTCCGCCCTTAAAGGGTACCCGAGGTTTCAGATCTGCAGGGTCTTGCTGGGCAGTCTGCTCCATGACTGTATAAGTCTTCATACATGATTTCCTAGCAGATTTTCTGCTGCTAAGAGCCCCATTATGGCTGCAGCACATTTTACGTTTCTGTCTGAGGTAGGGAACATTTACAGTAGAGAGCAGTCTGCCCCTCCCCCCCATTATTCAATTATTCATTATTGCCACCACTGGTTCTTTACATGTAATTCTGCTAGGAGTAACTGTAAAATAGCAACAAATAGCTGAGAAAAGCCCAAGTGACAATACTATAGGAGATCTAGGGACACTGGGCTGCATATTCAGATTATGATGCAGCTAACACAGAAAAAGAGAGATATGAGTAGAATCAAGAAAGCTGCTTAACGTCTACGACTAACATCTCATCATCAATACCACAAGTGACTAGTCAGAAGTAGTCAGACTTTCCTTACACTGAGTTGTGAGAAGGTGCAGACTCCTCCTTGAACAGTATATAGGCAGGGAAAGCTGTGTGGAAACATGTAGAGGCTGTGAAGACAGACCTGCCCCTCCCCCCTTCCACTCACTGGGTGACTTCAACCTGCTGCTTTTCAAAAGACAGAACTTCCTTAGTAACAGGGAGTCAATCGCAAATTAGAAAGAAGGGAGACACCTAGTGGAAGGAACTTTAGAGAGCAGCAACTTTTTTCAATAAAGTTACATTTTGGTCCAGAATCAGATTCTTTATTAAATGAGACTGCCTGAAATGTTAATGACGATTTAACTTATGTCATACCTGGGTAAAGACTCCAATTTCTCATGAAACCAACTAACTATAATATCGTGTCATGGTATAAAAATGTTTGACAGGGCGCAATTCACAACACTACCACTTGGTGGCCACAGATAGATACATTCTGTGACACAATATCACAAAACCCTCTAGACTTGAGAAGCTAGTCATCCTGTGACATGCATATCTGGACAGAACCAACCAAGAGGAAACGTAAAGAAGGACACATCTGTACATGATGTCGCATCCATTTACAATCTGCTGGTTGCTACTTTGAATCCTTCAACACTGTGTCTGATACCGGCTCTATAATATTTTACCTGAATACTCATAAGGTGCTAAGCTCTGCTGTATCACATTGTAACATAAGCTGGTTTTATATTCACCCTGCTAATGTACAATGAGCAATGTAAGCAGCACATTTTCTGCAGCGGAGCGTGTAACAAGAAAGCAGCAGAGAGATATCATGTTCTGTATCATTACAAGAGGTGGAGATAAGTATGAATGTTGCACAGAGTACATTGTACACAGCCAGGGTGGATATTGCACTTTAAGTCATGTATTACATAATATACTAAGTATCATATCGCAGACTGGTGACATCATTATACATCCTGCAGGCAAACATCCAGTCACTGGACGACTGATAACAGCATAAAGAAGTTACAATAACTTGTATGTTGTAATACAAAATGTAGTATTCAAAGTGATTGTATCTAGCCTTAAAGGGGTGGTCTACTTTAAGACCAACATTCAGAGATCAATGTGATTGTTTGTATAATAAAAAGTTGTACAATTGTCCAATATACTTTGACTATCAATTCCTCACAGTTTTCTAGATCTCTGCTTGCTGTCATTCATTCTGCTTAATCCCAGTGGATAAAAATCAGTCCATGGTCATGTGATGGACACACAGAAGCACTAAGGAAATTGACATTGTGATACTACTATATTACATGTAATCTGATATAGAGGTAATGAGGATAATACATTGTGTGCTAGAAATTAAATTATAAACTCCTGGTGTCAGGGATACTGAGGGGTGATACATTGTGTAAATGGGGAGATTAGATTGTGGGAATCGAGGTCCTAGAATGATGGGACTAATAAATTGAGTGAGATTACATTTACACTATGTAGGATGTGATGGGGGTGATGCAAGGAGTGAAATAGGAAAATTAGATTGTAAGCTCCTGGGGCAGAAAAATGAGAGTAATGCATTGTGCGAGATAGAATGATTAGAGAGTGATCTCCTGGGGCAAGGACAATGTTGTATGAGCCCTACCAACCCAAAAAGATTAAAAAGAACATGTGAATGCAAACTGTAGCCGGTAACAGGAGATTTCTGAGCTTTATTAATGTATCATTACAATATTTCACATGAGACTGCAACACACAATCCGGAAAACGGCAGAAATATCATAAAGACAACTCTGATGGCCTCATATGTATCTGCAGTCCATCCCGTAATGGTCCCAATGAATATAGAACAATCCGCAAATATTCATTTTCCTCTATTTTCTAGACAAACGCGAGACATAAAAATGAGATCAATTTATTTTGTAGACAAAAAGTGCAGCAGCTTCCAGGACCGTGTCTGAGTACAAATGTGCTGAAATAGTCATAAGCAGCAGCCGCCCAAGACTGGGCTGCAAAACAAGCAGGTAGGCCACCCAAATGACTGGTACAATCTGTCCGAGGAGGATGAGGGTCACATAATAGCCTGATATCATGTCCTGTTAACTTATTCTCTTCAATCATCCAGTAACCATGAGGGAGAACAAAAGGTTGGAGCCAAATTGTAAGTGCAGAATATTGGGTAAGATTATTGCCTAATGTACGCATATCCATCTTGCTCATTAGCTGACTGGACAACCCCCTTAAATACTTCCACTATGTAAAAGATTATAATTATGCTAATACTTCCTCCTATTGTACAAAAATATAACTACTATACTACTGCCCACATATGTACAAGAATATAACTACTATAATACTGCTCCTATGTACAAGAATATAACTACTATAATACTGCTCCTATATACAAGAATATAACTACTATAATACTGCTCCTATGTACAAGAATATAACTACTATAATACTGCTCCTATGTACAACAATATAACTACTATAATACTGCTCCTATGTACAAGAATATAACTACTATAATACTGCTCCTATGTACAAGAATATAACTACTATAATACTGCTCCTATATACAAGAATATAACTACTATAATACTACCTCCTATGTACAGGAATATAACTACTATAATACTGCTCCTATGTACTAGAATATAACTACTATAATACTGCCTCCTATGTACAAGAATATAACTACTATAATACTACTCCTATGTACAAGAATATAACTACTATAATACTGCTCCTATGTACAAGAATATAACTACTATAATACTGCTCCTATGTACAAGAATATAACTACTATAATACTACCTCCTATGTACAAGAATATAACTACTATAATACTACTCCTATGTACAGGAATATAACTACTATAATACTACTCCTATGTACAGGAATATAACTACTATAATACTACCTCCTATGTACAAGAATATAACTACTATAATACTGCCCACATATGTACAAGAATATAACTACTATAATACTACCTCCTATGTACAAGAATATACCTACTATAATACTACTCCTATGTACAAGAATATAACTACTATAATACTCCTATGTACAAGAATATAACTACTATAATACTGCTTCTATGTACAAGAATATAACTACTATAATACTGCTCCTATGTACAAGAATATAACTGCTATAATACTGCTCCTATGTACAAGAATATAACTACTATAATACTACTCCTATGTACAAGAATATAACTACTATAATACTGCTCCTATGTACAAGAATATAACTACTATAATACTGCTCCTATGTACAAGAATATAACTACTATAATACTGCTCCTATGTACAAGAATATAACTACTATAATACTGCTCCTATGTACAAGAATATAACTACTATAATACTACCTCCTATGTACAAGAATATAACTACTATAATACTGCCCCTATGTACAAGAATATAACTAATATAATACTACTCCTATGTACAAGAATATAACTACTATAATACTGCTCCTATGTACAAGAATATAACTACTATAATACTGCTCCTATGTACAAGAATATAACTACTATAATACTGCTCCTATGTACAAGAATATAACTACTATAATACTGCCCCTATGTACAAGAATATAACTACTATAATACTACTCCTATGTACAAGAATATAACTACTATAATACTGCCTCCTATGTACAAGAATATAACTACTATAATACTGCTCCTATGTACAAGAATATAACTACTATAATACTACTCCTATGTACAAGAATATAACTACTATAATACTGCCCCCTATGTACAAGAATATAACTACTATAATACTACTCCTATGTACAAGAATATAACTACTATAATACTGTTCCTATGTACAAGAATATAACTACTATAATACTGCCCTATGTACAAGAATATAACTACTATAATACTGCTCCTATGTACAAGAATATAACTACTATAATACTACTCCTATGTACAAGAATATAACTACTATAATACTGCCCCTATGTACAAGAATATAACTACTATCTTACTGCTCCTATGTGCAAGAATATAACTACTATAATACTGCTCCTATGTACAAGAATATAACTACTATAATACTACCCCTATGTACAAGAATATAACTACTATAATACTGCTCCTATGTACAAGAATATAACTACTATAATACTGCTCCTATGTACAAGAATATAACTACTATAATACTGCTCCTATGTACAAGAATATAACTACTATAATACTGCCTCCTATGTACAAGAATATAACTACTATAATACTGCTCCTATGTACTAGAATATAACTACTATAATACTGCCCCCTATGCACAAGAACATAAGTACTATAATACTACTCCTAAGTACTATAATACTGCTCCTATGTACAAGAATATAACTACTATAATACTGCCCCTATGTACAAGAATATAACTACTATAATACTACTCCTATGTACAAGAATATAACTACTATAATACTGCCTCCTATGTACAAGAATATAACTACTATAATACTACTCCTATGTACAAGAATATAACTACTATAATACTGCCCCCTATGTACAAGAATATAACTACTATAATACTACTCCTATGTACAAGAATATAACTACTATAATACTGTTCCTATGTACAAGAATATAACTACTATAATACTGCCCTATGTACAAGAATATAACTACTATAATACTGCTCCTATGTATAGGAATATAACTACTATAATACTGCCTTCTATGTACAAGAATATAACTACTATAATACTACTCCTATGTACAAGAATATAACTACTATAATACTGCTCCTATGTACAAGAATATAACTACTATAATACTGCCTCCTATGTACAAGAATATAACTACTATAATACTGCTCCTATGTACAAGAATATAACTACTATAATACTGCCCCCTATGCACAAGAACATAAGTACTATAATACTGCTCCTATGTACAAGAATATAACTACTATAATACTGCCCCTATGTACAAGAATATAACTACTATAATACTACTCCTATGTACAAGAATATAACTACTATAATACTGCCTCCTATGTACAAGAATATAACTACTATAATACTACTCCTATGTACAAGAATATAACTACTATAATACTGCCCCCTATGTACAAGAATATAACTACTATAATACTACTCCTATGTACAAGAATATAACTACTATAATACTGCTCCTATGTACAAGAATATAACTACTATAATACTGCCCCTCTGTACAAGAATATAACTACTATAATACTGCTCCTATGTACAAGAATATAACTACTATAATACTGCCTCCTATGTACAAGAATATAACTACTATAATACTACTCCTATGTACAAGAATATAACTACTATAATACTGCTCCTATGTACAAGAATATAACTACTATAATACTGCTCCTATGTACAAGAATATAACTACTATAATACTGCCTCCTATGTACAAGAATATAACTACTATAATACTGCTCCTATGTACAAGAATATAACTACTATAATACTACCTCCTATGTACAAGAATATAACTACTATAATACTACTCCTATGTACAAGAATATAACTACTATAATACTACCTCCTATGTACAAGAATATAACTACTATAATACTACCTCCTATGTACAAGAATATAACTACTATAATACTGCTCCTATGTACAAGAATATAACTACTATAATACTACTATGTACAAGAATATAACTACTATAATACTCCTTATGTACAAGAATATAACTGCTATAATACTGCTCCTATGTACAAGAATAGAACTGCTATAATACTGCCCTCTATGTACAAGAATATAACTACTATAATACTGCTCCTATGTACAAGAATATAACTACTATAATACTGCTCCTATGTACAAGAATATAACTACTATAATACTGCTCCTATGTACAAGAATATAACTACTATAATACTGCTCCTATGTACAAGAATATAACTACTATAATACTGCTCCTATGTACAAGAATATAACTACTATAATACTACCTCCTATGTACAAGAATATAACTACTATAATACTGCCCCTATGTACAAGAATATAACTAATATAATACTACTCCTATGTACAAGAATATAACTACTATAATACTGCTCCTATGTACAAGAATATAACTACTATAATACTGCTCCTATGTACAAGAATATAACTACTATAATACTGCTCCTATGTACAAGAATATAACTACTATAATACTGCCCCTATGTACAAGAATATAACTACTATAATACTACTCCTATGTACAAGAATATAACTACTATAATACTGCCTCCTATGTACAAGAATATAACTACTATAATACTGCTCCTATGTACAAGAATATAACTACTATAATACTACTCCTATGTACAAGAATATAACTACTATAATACTGCCCCCTATGTACAAGAATATAACTACTATAATACTACTCCTATGTACAAGAATATAACTACTATAATACTGTTCCTATGTACAAGAATATAACTACTATAATACTGCCCTATGTACAAGAATATAACTACTATAATACTGCTCCTATGTACAAGAATATAACTACTATAATACTACTCCTATGTACAAGAATATAACTACTATAATACTGCCCCTATGTACAAGAATATAACTACTATCTTACTGCTCCTATGTGCAAGAATATAACTACTATAATACTGCTCCTATGTACAAGAATATAACTACTATAATACTACCCCTATGTACAAGAATATAACTACTATAATACTGCTCCTATGTACAAGAATATAACTACTATAATACTGCTCCTATGTACAAGAATATAACTACTATAATACTGCTCCTATGTACAAGAATATAACTACTATAATACTGCCTCCTATGTACAAGAATATAACTACTATAATACTGCTCCTATGTACTAGAATATAACTACTATAATACTGCCCCCTATGCACAAGAACATAAGTACTATAATACTACTCCTAAGTACTATAATACTGCTCCTATGTACAAGAATATAACTACTATAATACTGCCCCTATGTACAAGAATATAACTACTATAATACTACTCCTATGTACAAGAATATAACTACTATAATACTGCCTCCTATGTACAAGAATATAACTACTATAATACTACTCCTATGTACAAGAATATAACTACTATAATACTGCCCCCTATGTACAAGAATATAACTACTATAATACTACTCCTATGTACAAGAATATAACTACTATAATACTGTTCCTATGTACAAGAATATAACTACTATAATACTGCCCTATGTACAAGAATATAACTACTATAATACTGCTCCTATGTATAGGAATATAACTACTATAATACTGCCTTCTATGTACAAGAATATAACTACTATAATACTACTCCTATGTACAAGAATATAACTACTATAATACTGCTCCTATGTACAAGAATATAACTACTATAATACTGCCTCCTATGTACAAGAATATAACTACTATAATACTGCTCCTATGTACTAGAATATAACTACTATAATACTGCCCCCTATGCACAAGAACATAAGTACTATAATACTGCTCCTATGTACAAGAATATAACTACTATAATACTGCCCCTATGTACAAGAATATAACTACTATAATACTACTCCTATGTACAAGAATATAACTACTATAATACTGCCTCCTATGTACAAGAATATAACTACTATAATACTACTCCTATGTACAAGAATATAACTACTATAATACTGCCCCCTATGTACAAGAATATAACTACTATAATACTACTCCTATGTACAAGAATATAACTACTATAATACTGTTCCTATGTACAAGAATATAACTACTATAATACTGCCCTCTGTACAAGAATATAACTACTATAATACTGCTCCTATGTACAAGAATATAACTACTATAATACTGCCTTCTATGTACAAGAATATAACTACTATAATACTACTCCTATGTACAAGAATATAACTACTATAATACTGCTCCTATGTACAAGAATATAACTACTATAATACTGCTGCTATGTACAAGAATATAACTACTATAATACTGCCTCCTATGTACAAGAATATAACTACTATAATACTGCTCCTATGTACTAGAATATAACTACTATAATACTACCTCCTATGTACAAGAATATAACTACTATAATACTGCTCCTATGTACAAGAATATAACTACTATAATACTACCTCCTATGTACAAGAATATAACTACTATAATACTACCTCCTATGTACAAGAATATAACTACTATAATACTGCTCCTATGTACAAGAATATAACTACTATAATACTACTATGTACAAGAATATAACTACTATAATACTCCTATGTACAAGAATATAACTGCTATAATACTGCTCCTATGTACAAGAATAGAACTGCTATAATACTGCCCTCTATGTACAAGAATATAACAACTATAATACTGCTCCTATGTACAAGAATATAACTACTATAATACTACCTCCTATGTACAAGAATATAACTACTATAATACTGCTCCTATGTACAAGAATATAACTACTGTAATACTACTCCTATGTACAAGAATATAACTACTATAATACTGCTCCTATGTACAAGAATATAACTACTATAATACTGCTCCTATGTACAAGAATATAACTACTATAATACTGCTCCTATGTACAAGAATATAACTACTATAATACTGCTCCTATGTACAAGAATATAACTACTATAATACTGCTCCTATGTACAAGAATATAACTACTATAATACTGCTCCTATGTACAAGAATATAACTACTATAATACTGCTCCTATGTACAAGAGTATAACTACTATAATACTGCTCCTATGTACAAGAATATAACTACTATAATACTGCTCCTATGTACAAGAATATAACTACTATAATACTGCCTCCTATGTACAAGAATATAACTACTATAATACTACTTCTATGTACAAGAATATAACTACTATAATACTACCCCTCCTATATACAAGAATATAACTGCTATAATACTACCTCCTATGTACAAGAATATAACTACTATAATACTACTCCTATGTACAAGAATATAACTACTATAATACTACTCCTATGTACAAGAATATAACTACTATAATACTGCTCCTATGTATTAGAATATATACTGCCGTTCAAAAGTTTAGGGGTCATTTAGAAATTTCCTTATTATTGAAAGAAAAGCACAGTTTTTTTCAATGAAGATAACATTAAATGAATCAGAAATACTCTCTATACATTGTTAATGTGGTAAATAACTATTCTAGCTGCAAACGTCTGGTTTTTAATGTAATATCTACATAGGTGTATAGAGGCCATTTCCAGCAACCATCACTCCAGTGTTCTAATGGTACATTGTGTTTGCTAACTGTGTAAGAAGGCTAATGGATGTTTAGAAAACCCTTGCAAACCCTTGTGCAAGTATGTTAGCACAGCTGAAAACAGTTTTGCTGGTTAGAGAAGCTATAAAACTGACCTTCCTTTGAGCTAGTTGAGAATCTGGAGCATTACATTTGTTGGTTCGTTTAAACTCTCAAAATGGCCAGAAAAAGAGAACTTTCATTCATGTTGTGAAAGATCCTCAGTGCGCCAACACCGCTTTAGCCCACACCTGAGACTTCTTTACTAAAAACCACACTCACCGCCAGTGAGTGTTGGGTCCACAAGATAAATACAAGACAAGCTTTCTAAATTTTATATATTTATTAACCCCTAAATGGGTCGGTATTAACATCTAACACATGCAGTTCAGAACAGATATGCAGATATATACAAGCATTAACAGTTACTAGTTACAATATACAGTACTTAAAATAAAAAGGGAATAAAGGTGAAATAATTACTTTACCACACATATTCTTGATGTGGTTCTGTAGTCCAACACTCACACATGCTCTGGTATGTGTGAATAACCAGTGGATGCTTCTAGCAGCATCACAGCATTCCAGCCTGCATGCTCATCACAGTATATCCCAGTAGTCTGTCATAGTATTCTCTTGTAGTCTCTCTCACTGACCTCTTATCTCATCTTTTATACCCTTGATTACACCACCCAGAATGAGGTCACCGACGACGGCAAGTCTTGTTGACTAACGCACTCAAGTCCAGATTCTTTGTAAGGAGATAGGATTAAGTGGAATGATACAATGCCTTCTATATCAACCATGTCTGATCAACAGCCCAGGCTGTACAATGCATGTGTATTTGATCACCCAGGGCTATGTAGGAATTCAATGGAGCCATTCTGGGATGGATACAAAGCCCTATTGTTACAATGTTGCCACTAATGACAACATACACCTAGGATTATAGCTGCGCACATTATGAGTAAATGGAAGTAGGAGGGAGATACGATACCCAGAGATCAAAATACATCTTTGAGTTATAGCCATATTTAAGTGGAATCATCACACATGTGAAACTCGACAGTCTATTCTTGTTCTTAGAAATGAAGGCTATTCCATGCGAGAAATTGCCAAGAAACTGAATATTTCCTACAACGGTGTGTACTACTCCCTTCAGAGGACAGCACAAACAGGCTCTAACCAGAGTAGAGAGAGAAGTGGGAGGCCGCGCTTCACAACTGAGCAACAAGACAAGTCCATTAGAGTCTCTAGTTTGAGAAATCGACGCCTCACAGGTCCTCAACTGGCAGCTTCATTACATAGTACCCGCAAAGCGCCAGTGTCAGCGTCTACAGTGAAGAGGCGACTCAGGGATGCCGGCCTTCAGGGCAGAGTGGCCAAGAAAAAGCCATATCTGAGACTGGCTAATAAAAGGAAAAGATTCATATGGGCAAAAGAACAGACATTGGACAGAGGAAGATTGGAAAAAAGTGTTATGGACAGACGAATCCAAGTGTGAGGTGTTTGGATCACACAGAAGAACAACTGAGAAGATGCTGGAAGACGCCTGACGCCATCTGTCAGCATGGTGGAGGGAATGGGATGGTCTGGGGTTGGTGCTGGTAAAGTGGGAGATTTGTACAAGGTAAAAGGGATTGTGAATAAGGAAGGCTATCACTCCATGCACCGCCATGCCATACCCTGTGGACAGCGCCTGATTGGAGCCAATTTCATCCTACAACAGGACAATGACCCAAAGCACCTCCAAATTATACAAGAACTATATAGGGAAGAAGCCGGCAGCCGGTATTCTATCTGTAATGGAGTGGCCGGCGCAGTCACCAGATCTCAACCCCATTGAGCTGTGGTGGGAGCAGCTTGACCGTATGGTACGCAAAAAGTGCCCATCAAGCCAATCCAACTTGTGGGAGGGGCTTCTGGAAGCATGGCGGGAAATGTCTGCAGATGACCTCAGCAAATTAACAGCGAGAATGCCAAAGGTCTGCAATGCTGTAACTGCTGCAAATGGAGCATTCTGTGACGAAAGCAAAGTTTGAAGGAGAAAATTATTATTTCAAATAAAAATCATTATTTCAAACCTTGTCAATGTCTTGACTATATTTTCTATTCATTTTGCAACTCATTTGATAAATAAAAGTGTGAGTTTTCATGGAAAACACAAAATTGTCTGGGTGACCCCAAACTTTTGAACGGTAATGTAGTTTGTATAATTCTGCTATTCTGCCACATGACTTTGCGCAAAAAGGTACCACAACTATACATGAATACAAATTGTACAGAACAGAAATCTCTCTCTCCATATACAAGTCACTTAGCGATAATTACCTTCTTCGCTTCTAATAAAAGTAATTATTACCTTAATAGATTTCCAGGCGTTCTCTTTGCTGATTTATTTAAGTGCAGCTACACTATGTGACATTTATGTAATAGAAGTGATGGGGATGAGATACATTGTGATACATTTTACAGTGGAGAATTCATGTAAGAATTAGAGTATTGAACTACTGAATGTTCTGGAGATGTTCGGCGCAGTGAGTGCGGCCGGAGTCAGAAAAAAAAACTATTGATGAATTTTGTGTTTTTGTTAAACATTTTATTATACATTTTTGGTGTTTATAAAATGTCATTTTCTATAGTTAAAAAAAAAAAAAAAAAAATTGCACTGAAAATGGGCTGAGACTTCTTGCTCTGTAGAAATCACTTCTCAGCCATCATCTTATTACAATTGCCAGTAATACCTATATATAGATAACACAGCATCGAAGTTTCATGTGACTGCTGCAGAGTTTATCTCTGAAGGTTTTTAGATACTCCGCACATATGGTCGCCCCCATAATAGTATACAGAAAAAAAAAAAAAAAAATCTTTAAAATCAGAAAATGAAAACAGATCAGGAAAATTAGGAATATTTATTATTTATCAGAATTTGGTTTTAAATAAAGCATTTCCCCAATTTTTATTTATTTATTTTTTTGGTACATTAAGATTTCACATTTTTTTGGGTTATTCAAATATTTGTGTGTTCGTATGATAATCTATAGGCCTTTATTTTTATGCAGTTTTTATTTGTGTCTGTTTTTCATATTTTCTCACCATAAAATGCTTTTAAAACTTTTCCCGCTCCAGTTTGGAAATTTTTATGCAGGTAATACATAGTTTTGTGTCATCGGGGGCTAAGATTTGTGATGTGGGCATGCTAGTGTATTTTTTTTTTATACAAATGTTTTTGTGGATTTACCTGGTTACTGGAGTTCATACATTAGTCCCAGCTACAGAAGGAATCTGGCCTCCTAGTATGTATCGCAGAGTTGATCTGGTCCTATAGGACCCAGCAGTTCATGCAGTTTCCCAACTCCTGGAGATCCCATGTTTTCTGGGCTGGGGAGGGGATGCCGCATCATGGTGGCTCCCATAGCAGCAAACCATCCCTGCCTTCTCCCCAGGGAGTCCCGCTGTCACTGGCATCCAACTTCCCGCTCTGGCAGCTGCTCGATCATGTGCAGTGGCTAAACTCTACAAGGACACTTATACACATCCTTGCAGAGCTAGATGCGGACCACCTTATATAATCAATGAGCGTTCAGCCAGTGGTCAATTATGGTCACTCATTGGGGTCCATTACAGAAGAAAATGGGGGTTATGGTTAGTTGCCCAATCTTCTACCTTCTTAAACCAGCTCTGCTAAAGTTCCCCATAGCAGTAATTTCATGACCATGGTCTATAGATAAGATGGATAGAATGATAGCCACCAAGGCAATTTATTATCAGTAAATGTCCATACACTATGCATTTTAATTTGCATTTAGTTTCAGGTTCCAAGGCTAACATTCCATATTCCCATCTTATCCTCAGATAGAATGCTAAATTCAGCCAAAGGTCACCGCCCCCGGTGAAGGTCAGAGATCTGGTTCTGCAGATTGACATCAATTAGGATCATGAAATGTAATGTGCATCCTTAATAAATGTTTCATATGCAGACACTGATGAGTCTCATGTATATCACCGCTCTGCCCAACAGGTCTGACCTTGCCGGTGATCCTGGCCCCGAGTCTGGGTGTAGGATCATGTGTCAAGGTCTACACTCCCTCCAAAGGCGATGAATATTAAGCATCAGAGGTGATTGGAACATAAAGAGATTTTACCTTTCTGGGTCACGTCCTCATCTTTCGGCCTCTCATCCCTCGCAGAAACAAGGTCGTGACTTGATGGATCCTTCATTAGTGTCCGCCAAATATCGAAACACCATCAATCTAAAGTACAGAATGAGACCTATGTCAGACAGGTAGAGTGAGACAGGACTAAAACCTTACAAACAGTCATAAGCCCCTGACATCACTGGCCAGGACGGCCACCACATATTCTACCCTTCTAAAAACCTGGTTCCCAATCTTTACTAAAGGAAATATGTCACCACTTTTAAACAAGTCCTTATGTTAACATTTTTAACCCCTTCCTGCCGGAAGAATTTTTCGATTTTCATTTTTGACTCCCCCCCCCCCCCCCCTTCCAAACCCCATAACTTTTTTATTTTTCCGCTCTGAGCCACATGAGGTCTTAATGGTTGCGGGACAATTTTTTTCTTCTTGATGCTACCATTTACTATTCTGTACAATGTACTGGAAAGCTGGAAAAAAAATTCAGAATGGATTGGATTTGAAGAAAAAGTGCTTTTGTGCGACTTTCTTACAGGTTTCGTTTTTACGGTTTTCACTCTGCAGCCAAAATGACATATCATCTGTATCCTATATTTCGGTATGATTCCCGGGGATACCAAAGTCATATGGTTGTATTTACATTTTAACCCCTTAAAAATCCAAAACTGTGCAAAATTTTTTTTTATTTATTTAATTTATTTTTTATAAAAGTCGCCATATAACTTTTTTATATTTCCGTGTACAGGGATACATAAGGCATCTTTTTTTGCGGGACCAGGTGTACTTTTTGCTTATACCATTTTGGGGAATTGCTATTGCTTTTAACACTTTTTATTCAAATTTTTATCAGAGGCGAAACAGTGAAAAACGGCGGTTTGGCACTTTTGATTTTTTTTTCCCGCTACGGCGTTTACTGTACGGGAAAAATATTTTTATAGATTTGTAGACTGGGCATTTTCAGACACAGGGATACCTAATGTGTATGTGTTTCACAGTATTTAAGTACTTTTATATGTGTTCTAGGGAAAGGGGGGTGATTTGAACTTTTAATATTTTTTATTTTTTTACTTTATTTATTTATTTATTTTTTTTTGCATTTATTAGACCCCCCTAGGGGTTCTTGAACCCCAGGGGGTCTGATCACTAATGTAATGCTTTAGAATGCTAATGCATTGCAAAAAAACAGCTCTTCTATTGCTGGCTGCATAGAGCGGCCCGCAATAGAAACTAATGAAAGACAGGCCTGGGAGTCTTCACAAGGCTCCCGGCTGTCATAGTAACGGGACGCCGGCCCCGGAGCTTGCAGGCACTGATCGTGGGCATTAGCGCCAGGTCTGTATAAAACAGCAGAGACCCGGGGGCTATGGCGGTCACTCAACTCTCAAGTGGTCGCCGTATTAAAACGCCCGACATCCGCCATACTATTACGGCAGATGTCAGGAAGGGGTTAAAGATTTTTTTTTTTTTTTTTTCATTTCACTAGCTATAATTTTTAAATGACCACTAAACCTAATAATATATTGACACTTGCCAATTGTGTAGTGGTATTCATTGCCGCAGTCACCTCTTTTACATCACAGACAGGATTACAATAGAAGATCACACCTCTATAGATAACACTACTGACCTATCATTACAGTCACTACTGACAATAGATGATGTCACAGCTTATCTCCTCCCCCCTCCCAGCATGTCTAAAAAATATTCCATGACCTCAGTGATTCAACTACAGACTATTGCTACCTGTGGCCTTGACTATGCTGTAAAGCAGATCGCTAAATGCTGTTAACAGAGCAAAGGAGAAGCTCAGGCAAGATGGCCGCCCCATAATCATATACAGAAAGTAAAATGGAAAAATCTACAATAAAATAAAAACAGATTAGAAAAAAAAGGGATCGATTTTCGGTTTTAAGAAATAATCATTTCCAAATTATTTTAAGGAGAGTGATCTAAAAAAAATAAAAAAATAAAAAAAACTTAAATAGAATATCGAGGGGAGGGTCTAAGCCTAAGTATCTGAGGTCAGTGGAGTAGACCGGTCTGTCCTCTTCATCTGGATGCCGGGCACAGTAAATGGCCCCATGAAGTCCAATACGTGGGGAGACTTGTATAACAAGGGCTTTTAGTCAGACTAGTTTAACCCTTCATCGGCATCTTACAAATGTTTGTGTGTTCTAAAAGGAGTTTTCAGAACAGTAAAAGGGATTTCTCCAGGAGAGACATTTATGGTTTATGGACCTGACCCCACAAAATCAATGTGCCATAAATGTCTGTCCCCAGGGGAGGCAAGCGGCCATGAGTCCAGGCAGTCTGCAATGTACTGTATGGTAGTAACAGGAGGAGGAGAACCGTCTGAGATCAATGGGGAGGGTCAAGCTGATATGTCAGAAATGTATTTCATGGGAAAACCCACTGACTATTAAAGCAGGTAAAAATAAGGAAAGAAAATACTTCTCACGGCAAGTGATGAATGAACGTCGTCCAGGTACCGATGTATAACATAGGTCATGTATATATGGTAATACAATACATATAAAGATATAACGCAACAGTAAATACTGCAATATATAATAATGAATTGCATATAACACTGTGCAAAAGTTTTAGGCATGCCTGGAAAAACTGCCGCGCAGTAAGAATTTTTTCAGAAATACAAGGGTTAATAGTTTATTTTATGAAGTGAATGAAGAAAAGAGAAATGTAAACCCCTTCAATATTTGGTGAGACCTTTACCTTTTGTAGGAGGAGTCCTGGAAGTGACTCAGATATAGCCCTGATCTCATCATCATCATCCAGTCTGTCTGGGATGACATGAAGAGACAGACGGATTGGAGCAAGCAACATCCACAGAAGATCTGTGCTTAGTTCTCCAAGATGGCGACGGGAACAACCTCAATGCCAAGTTCTGCCAAAAACTGTCTGCAAGTACCGAGAAGAAAGGGCAAAGGTCACACCAAATATTGATGGTATTTAGGCTTTGTGCGCAGCCCCGGGGGTGTTGCATTCCAATATTTATAGAGCAGGTATGTCTGACACCCAGCAGGCTGCACTTGTTCGTGTGCAAGAAGCTTTAGATTTCTCTTTCCTTCATTCACTTTGCATTTTGTTAAGTGACAACAATAAACTGTTAACCCTTCACTTTCTGAAAGCATTTACACTTTGCAGCATTTTTTCCACACCTGCCTAAAACTTTTGCACAATACAGTATAAAGCGTAAAGGAACAGTAAATGCTGTAATATATGATAATGTAATACAGTCTGTGGTCTTCTAAGGTCCTGATAGAAGAGTGACATGTAGCCGCCGCTCCTCAGAATGAGCGGATATAATGTACATTGTTTATTCGCTTCCCTTCAGTCGGTCTCCAAGTGTGATTCGGTGCCGCAGTCTCCAATTATTCTCCATTAGGGAGAGGGAGACAGTTTTAATTGGAGATATGGTCCAGTGCACAAATTCACAAACATGCATAAGACAGAATAATTACCCTGCCACATCTGCTTAGGCGAGACGCGGGTGTCACCCAGATAGAAGCAATCACTCCGACTCCTGGTGACCTGAACACTTCAAAACTGAAGGCAAAAACAACTTCACATCACGGACAAAGTCACATCCTTATTAGAGCCGCCAAGACGCCAAAGTCTTTTCCCGACAAGTCAGGATTTGATTCATTTTCTGCTTCTCACATCAGCTCCCGCTTGTAGACCGTTTGCATTTTCATGAATTCTCAGATTTATTATTAGTAAAATATAGAATAACTTCTGGAATATTTCTGACACGGGTAATAACCGTTTGCATTGTAAAATCTATTACTCTAAAATGTAACTTTAGTCAAATATGGAAACAATTGGGGCAGATTTATCAATACTGTCCAAAAGATAGACTGTGCAAATAGTGTTTAACTGCGCCATTTATCAAAGTGTCTGATGCTGCTTGATAAATCTGTTGTATTCTTAGTCTAACTTTGCACCTGCTATTAGTTCGTTTAGTTTACGCCAGGAAAATGCACCAAAATTTTGCCCTATTTTTTATTAGGCTATATTTTTATATATATAAAAAAATTATGAAGTGACGCCCACTTAGTTGTACAAGTGTATAAAACACTTGCTAAATGTGGTGCACGGAATGTTAGTTTTTGTGGCACAAATTATACCAGAATTGCTGCTGCATTTTACTTGATAAATTTCCCCCAATTTTTTACTTTAGGAGCCGAACTGTATATAGAAAAGTTCATGCAGCAATGAGAAATTATAAGTGACAACACATCTTAAACTATTGCATGAAAATGAATGAGAGGTTGTCACGGCCACACCCAAGGTTATTAGAATGACTTAAAGAAACAGTCACATAGAAAAATGTATCAAATCCTGTAACAAAGATTTATCTATGTCCCAGGGGATCTGTCATGTTTTCCTCCTCCTAAAGTCTGATTTTGGCTGTAAGGCAACTGGTATCAGCAGGAGCCCTCCCCCACCTCTCTGTCAGGATGGTTTGTTTCAGAATTTGAAGAAAAGATGAGTGGCACATTTCAAGATTACTACAGTGCACTGGATACTTACTAATACACACGCCAGCCCCCCCATTCTTAGGTTTGCAGAGCACAGTGGAGGGCCAGCAGTCTTGTTCCTCTGCCTTCCCTGCCTATTCTTAGTCACATGATCGACCCCACTCTATTCTATGTACAAGCACTAGGAGTAGAGCAGAGTCTTTTGATGCACCTGCATAACCCATTTAGGCTGGGGCCCCATGTTGCAAATACGTGGTGGCAAAAGACGCAACGTATTACTGTACCTGCAAAGTGGATGGATTTCTGGCTAATCCCATCCACACATTGCAGAAAAAAATCTGCAGCAGAAATGCTACAATTTCAAAAACCGTCATGTTTTTGTAAATCGCAGCATATCCATTATATCTACAGAAACGCTGGTGTTTCCCGTATAGGTATAATAGAAGCAGAAAGTCCGCAGAGGACAAGTCTGCGGACTTTGTGACAAGCACTGTGAAAAAACATGATGCATTTCCGCAGAAGTTTTTTCTGCGGCGCTTTTTCGTTGAGGCTCGCTACGTGGAGCCTTAGCCTAAAGGAGATGATTACTAAGATGTTTTTCATATTTTGCGCATGTTACACTTTTAAATAGTCAGTAACTTTTTAAGAAACTGTATAAATGAATAGTACGAATTTACGAAATTACAAATTTAAGAAATTTTGTAATATACGGCATCAATGAAAAATGTATCATTCGCCACTTATTGGGTTATTCCTCCTACCGTTTCTAAACTGACATTCACACAGAGATCTCAAAACAAGACAGACTAAAGCTCCATTTATTGTACTCTGGGGTCTAAGGAGATGCCACAGTGTAATAGTGGTTTGTGGCTGTCAAACCCCCAAAATTTTGGAAAATTCTGATCAAATATGGTTCTGCGAATCAGTTCACTCATCCCTAATCTGAACCCAAGATCTTATAGCTACATGGCAGTGCACATCAATGAGTAAGTAAACCAAAGACTGTCAAAGAATGCTTATGGGGAAATAATGCAAGGTGAAAACTAGGGCCAGGGAATGATCGTACGCCGGATAAGCCAAAACCCGATTCCATGTATTCAGATTGCCCTCCTTTCTCCCACTTATTACTGTCCTTCCTGTGATAAACATTTGGCTGCAATAAGCCTGAAATCGGCTGCCGCTCAGGAAGTGCATTGTGCTAAAGACTCCGCCACAGAGCCGGGAAATTGCTTCACAAATTAAATAACGATGGAGCTTCGAAGAATTGTAATAGAGTCATAAGAGAAGAATGGGACATGATTACATGAGACACAATGTATCAGCAGAAGGATGACACCATGCCAGGGCGCCACTGCACAACAGCCTTCTGCTGGGAGAGAGGAAGACGAAGGTCGCCAATTAGCTGCACCTGACAGTAATGAATGTGGACAGGTACAGCTGCCGTTGTCGGAAAACCTTGGGATGATCAAAGTGAATGAAATGGATAGAATGTGGCCATGGTTTACACGGTGAATTTATTGCGCCTCCTTACTGAATATTAATATTTCCATATTTAATGCTGGAACTTATTTCACTTTTGATGGATGAGGAAGATTTTTTTTTATCAGGTCAAGTGAGGTTTATTGGAGTCCTGGAGTAAACAGCATGGACGTTCCTATAGAACCATGTGATGATGGGGTCTACTCTGAACTTATCTGAATGTACAAAGACCGACAGAAGTCAAGAACATGCAAGAATATATGTAAAGTGAAGGAAAAAATATCATTTGTTCCTATCAATCATCATCATGTCAGTTTTTGTTACGTTCATTAATGGTGTCTGGTCCGCAGGGTCCCACCACTGCCTAGGATGAAGGGCCTAGAGTCCCCTCTGGCTTGCCCTTATAGTGCCACTCTCTACCATAATTCTCGACATTGCCTGGGCCCCATTGTTGGCACACCATACATATTCCATCAATACATATTTTGGGACAATCCCTTCTAGCAGTAATGTGGGGTAGCGTAAGTTGCTTTTGGAAACAGTCAGTAACCATACAGACATGTTCTGTGCAGTGAGGTGGAGTAGAAAAGCTGTGACATCATCTATTGTCAGCAGTGGAAACTCAGTGGTGTTATCTATAGAGCTGTTAACTTATATTGTAATACTGTCTGTGTTGTAAATGAGGTGATTCAAGCAAAGAAAGCCCCCAGAGAATTGGCAAGTGCTGGCCTATTATTAGGCTTAGTGGCCAGGGTTAAAATTAGTTTAAAAAAAAATGTGTTTAACATAAAATAGTTGGTTCACAAGATAGTTCATTTTCTGCCGACACATTCTCTTTTAAGTTGCTTTAGTATTCAGCTTACAGGGCATTCCCCAGACTAAATACAAATGTAGCAAAGACTCAGGGGTGAGAAATATTAGCTCTGAACAGGATTTCCAATTGCTGCTTGTTAATGGCTTATAGAGGGGGCCCAGGTGGAGGGATAACTCTTTATCATGTCCATATGTCCTAATAGGGTACAGTATATAAGCAGATCTTTTTGGTAAACCCTTTAACCATTTCTGCAGTCTTCAGGAAGCTGCTCACATCACCGCCACATTTCTGTAGATGTAGAGATTTTCTAATTACCCTCATTTTTCCATCGCATCGTCTTCCGGAGCGTCCTGCACATTGCTGACAGGGCTTAATCCAATGAAGACTCCTCCATGATATATGCCGACGTTCCTCACAGCCAATTTGGATTTCTGTGTAATTGGTGAATTTCAGTTTTCACACCATTTCCCAACTCAATTACAAAAATAGATGCAGAGTAAGCGCGGCCGCTTATTACCGCAATATCAGGCGGCGACATCCTCTCCGAAGACAAACAGTGAGCGTCCCCGCGCTGTAATTAGATTCCTGGCTGTTCTTCATGGAGCTGCGGGGGGGGGGGGGGGGGTCAGGTTTTAATCAATACTTTTATGTTTTTCTATTTGCACAAGTTTCTGCTCATTGTAAGAGATGGGAAAATGGATGTAAATGGAATTATAGGAAGAAAGTATAAGACAGGAGGAGAAAGTCTCAGGCCGGGTTCACACAGGGACAGCGTTAGAAAAACAGGTCCCATATAGAAGTAGGGGCTCAGTCCTGCCCAGTGGACATATTCCCTATGTAATCCAGAATGGTCCCATCCATGTAACCACTGGCACGTCACGGGGTATTATATATTAGGAGAAGTCAGCCCCATTGGTGTGCTGAAGTTGCATGTTTGATGCACCTCTAGTACGACTGCCACATTCCAGTACAAGTGAATGAGAACCAACACGACTATTCGCCACTTCTCCCCTTCACTTCTATTAGACTGCAGCTTAAAGGGGTGTTCTAAAATCAGTCCTAAAGTGCTGACTGGTGTCCGTCCATCTGCTGTTGTCCTACTTATCTACAATCTATCACTTCTTAGGTCACAGAGATTGTGTCAGTTAATTTCATAATATATGTTATGGTAATGTGCTGTCTGCCTGCCACCACCACTGGGGGAGCTATGGAGTTTACTACATACTATGTGGTCATTGAATTCTAACTATAAAAGCAATTTTCATTGACAAATAATGCAGGTGAAGAACCCGTAAGAGGGGGAGGGGGGGGGGGGGGAAGGGGGGAAGGGTAAAGGAAAGGGGGGGGGGGGGAGGGGGGAAAAAAAAAAAGGAAAAGAGCGCCGGGGGAAAGAGAAAACAAAGGGAGGATAGGCGGGCGCCAAAGAAATTTTTTAAAGGGGAGGGGAAAACCACCGGAATAAAAAACAGGGAGGGCAGGGGTTTTTTAAAGAAGGATAAAATTATTTTTTTTTTGTGGGCCTTTCATTTTTTGTTAATTTTTTAAAAAAAAAAATATTCCATATTAAAAATATAAAAAAAAAAGGGGGCAACCCCCCAAAAATTTAAAACAAAAATGATTCAGATTAAAAGGGGTGCCCAAACTTTTCATATGACAGTATCTTACCAAAGAAATCTGTTTCCAACTCCACTTATGAGACTGAGTTACTTTTTACAAAGATGTCTATGGAGAAAGAAATGGGGAGGAGAAGGCTACTGGAAAAGACAAATAACTGCAGCTGCGACACTCTGCTACTCTGTAACAAAGGGATCTCGGACACTGCTATATCTTTCAAGGTAAGGCTCTAGCATGGCACAGAGCAAAGCAATAAGTCAAATAACAGCATCCCCCTCCTCCCCCTCCCCTCTCCATAGATTTCCAAGTGTTAGGTGAGTACAGAGAACTCACTTTAGGTAGAAGTCAGGATCAATGCTTCTCGCCCTACTCCCGCATACACATGCACGTACACACGTTCTTTCTCATGTGTATGACTAGTATTAGGATCATTAGAGGTAGCATCATAAAATACCAACTTCTGGATATCACTTTAAGAGCAGGACATAACAAGCAGCCCCATCCCGGATTTCAGCTGTGGCACTGGCTGAATCTTACATAAAATATATGACTATCGCCTCCAAGTATTTACTCTGCGATCTCCGGGGCTGCAGCAGAGTTTAGTGGAGCAGTGATGCAGATCTGATTGCCCAGCTCTCTCCGCCTTATATCAAACACAGGAGGGTAAAGAAAACCGCGCAGAGCTCCAGCACTGAGCAAACCAATAAAATGGCTCATCAATTAGCTGGTGGCACAGGGGAGGGGGCCGGGGGTCTCTGGGAGCTCGGCCATGAAGGGTGAACATAATCTCATTTTACATTTGAAATGGGAAATGGATGAAATACAGAACAACTTCACACTTCTCTTTTTTATATCATGACATTCATTGTAGATTTAAGGGCAGAATTTAACCCTTTCATGACTCGAAGACTTAAGAGTTCGACATAAGCAAATATATGTTCACTGGGTTTATGGTAAATGCACTGCTGGCAGAACGACCAAACTTGGATCCTGTAGGAGTGCCCCCTTAGGTATAGGATCATGTGGCCTTTAGATATTGGAGTGGTGCACCCACTCAGGAGCCAGTGTTAGAGTAATAGTGGTACATTGCTCACGAGGAGGCAACAAGCTGGATGGTTACAGAGTTCTCCACTGTGGCAATTTGACTTTGGTTATCATACGCTAGGTTCACTCTATTGTTCGGGTTTCCGTTCTTCGGGTCCGCTTGAGGACCCGAAAAACGGAAACACGATCCGCTTAAAAAGCGGTTACCTGCAGAAACCCCCTATAGACTATAATGGGGTCCTCCAGGTTTCTGCCCGAAATATGTGGAGAGAAAAGCCCTACTTGCAGTACAATGGGGTACGGAATCCCCGAATGGTAAATGAGTGCAGATGTGAAACCAGCCTTGGTTAGCCGGCATATGTTTGTTGGTGGCTTTTAGTGAGATCATCCACCAAGCTAGACATTACATATAAAGAATCAGGTCTTACCAGGGTTATTGGCCCATAAGTCAATTTTGGGGCTATACCCAAGGATGGAACCAAACACAAAAGCTTAACCAGAATAGAACATGGGGCAACAAGCTTGGTGGTCACAATAGTTTCTCAAAGATGGTGCAACAAGTAGCAATGACAGCACTTTGCACAGATCTGCGAAGCACTGGACTTGCTGTATAGTTTACATGGTTGCGCAGTTTTACCCGGGGTCCTGTATTCATGCTTCCTTCCGAGGGCTCCTGTATTATGCTTCCTTCTCTATCAGAGGGCTCCTGTATTATGCTTCCTTCTCTATCAGAGGGCTCCTGTATTATGCTTCCTTCTCTATCAGAGGGCTCCTGTATTATGCTTCCTTCTCTATCAGAGGGCTCCTGTATTATGCTTCCTTCTCTATCAGAGAGCTCCTGTATTATGCTTCCTTCTCTATCAGAGAGCTCCTGTATTATGCTTCCTTCTCTATCAGAGAGCTCCTGTATTACCTTCCTTTTCTATCAGAGGGCTCCTGTATTATGCTCCTTCTCTATCAGAGGCTCCTGTTTTGCTTCCCTCTATCAGAGGGCTCTGTTTATGCTTCCTTCTCTATCAGAGGGCTCCTGTATTATGCTTCCTCTCTTCTGCTCTGTATCAGGTTAGGGGCTCCTGTATTATGCTTCCTTCTCTATCAGAGGGCTCCTGTATTATTCTTCCTTCTCTATCAGAGAGCTCCTGTATTATGCTTCCTTCTCTATCAGAGGGCTCCCTGTATTATGCTTCCTTCTCTATCAGAGGGATCCTGTATTATGCTTCCTTCTCTATCAGAGGGCTCCTGTTGATTCTTTTTGCTTCCTTCTCTATCAGAGGGCTCCTGTATTATGCTTCCTTCTCTATCAGAGAGCTCCTGTATTATGCTTCCTTCTCTATCAGAGGGGCTTTTTTTCCTTCTCTATCAGAGGGCTCCTGTATTATGCTTCCTTCTCTATCAGAGGGCTCCTGTATTATGCTTCCTTCTCTATCAGAGGATCAGGATTGCTTCCCTTTCTCCTCTATCAGAGGGCTCCTGTATTATGCTTCCTTCTCTATCAGAGAGCTCCTGTATTATGCTTCCTTCTCTATCAGAGGGCTCCTGTATTATGCTTCCTTCTCTATCAGAGGGCCTTTTTTCCTTCTCTATCAGGGGTCCTGTATTATGCTTCCTTCTCTATCAGAGGGCTCCTGTATTATGCTTCCTTCTCTATCAGAGGGCTCCTGTATTATGCTTCCTTCTCTATCAGAGGGCTCCTGTATTATGCTTCCTTCTCTATCAGAGGGCTCCTGTATTATGCTTCCTTCTCTATCAGAGGGATCACTGTATTATGCTTCCTTCTCTATCAGAGGGCTCCTGTATTATGCTTCCTTCTCTATCAGAGGGCTCCTGTATTATGCTTCCTTCTCTATCAGAGGGCTCCTGTATTATGCTTCCTTCTCTATCAGAGGGCTCCTGTATTATGCTTCCTTCTCTATCAGAGGGCTCCTGTATTATGCTTCCTTCTCTATCAGAGGGTTTTTATCTTTTTGTTCCTTCTCTTGGGGCTCCTGTATTATGCTTCCTTCTCTATCAGAGGGCTCCTGTATTATGCTTCCTTCTCTATCAGAGGGCTCCTGTATTATGCTCCCCTCTCTATCAGAGAGCCCCTGTATTATGCTTCCTTCTCTATAAGAGGGCTCCTGTATTATGCTTCCTTCTCTATCAGAGGGATCCTGTATTATGCTTCCTTCTCTATCAGAGGGATCCTGTATTATGCTTCCTTCTCTATCAGAGGGATCACTGTATTATGCTTCCTTCTCTATCAGAGGGATCACTGTATTATACTTCCTTCTCTATCGGGGGCCCCCATTATATTCCCCCCCCCCCAAACAAAAGGACCCCTGTATTATGCTTCCTTCTCTATCAGAGGGCTCCTGTATTATGCTTCCTTCTCTATCAGAGGGCTCCTGTATTATGCTTCCTTCTCTATCAGAGGGCTCCTGTATTATGCTTCCTTCTCTATCAGAGGGCTCCTGTATTATGCTTCCTTCTCTATCAGAGGGATCCTGTATTATGCTTCCTTCTCTATCAGAGGGCTCCTGTATTATGCTTCCTTCTCTATCAGAGAGCTCCTGTATTATGCTTCCTTCTCTATCAGAGAGCTCCTGTATTATGCTTCCTTCTCTATCAGAGGGCTCCTGTATTATGCTTCCTTCTCTATCAGAGGGCTCCTGTATTATGCTTCCTTCTCTATCAGAGGGCTCCTGTATTATGCTTCCTTCTCTATCAGAGGGCTCCTGTATTATGCTTCCTTCTCTATCAGAGGGCTCCTGTATTATGCTTCCTTCTCTATCAGAGAGCTCCTGTATTATGCTTCCTTCTCTATCAGAGGGCTCCTGTATTATGCTTCCTTCTCTATCAGAGGGCTCCTGTATTATGCTTCCTTCTCTATCAGAGGGCTCCTGTATTATGCTTCCTTCTCTATCAGAGGGCTCCTGTGCTGGGTGTATTATGCTTCCTTCTCTATCAGAGGGCTCCTGTATTATGCTTCCTTCTCTATCAGAGGGCTCCTGTATTATGCTTCCTTCTCTATCAGAGGGCTCCTGTATTATGCTTCCTTCTCTATCAGAGGGTGTATAGCTTCCTTTCTATCAGGGGTCGTATTATGCTTCCTTCTCTATCAGAGGGCTCCTGTATTATGCTTCCTTCTCTATCAGAGGGCTCCTGTATTATGCTTCCCTCTCTATCAGAGAGCTCCTGTATTATGCTTCCTTCTCTATCAGAGGGCTCCTGTATTATGCTTCCTTCTCTATCAGAGGGCTCCTGTATTATGCTTCCTTCTCTATCAGAGGGCTCCTGTATTATGCTTCCTTCTCTATCAGAGGGCTCCTGTATTATGCTTCCTTCTCTATCAGAGGGCTCCTGTATTATGCTTCCTTCTCTATCAGAGGGCTCCTGTATTATGCTTCCTTCTCTATCAGAGGGCTCCTGTATTATGCTTCCTTCTCTATCAGAGGGCTCCTGTATTATGCTTCCTTCTCTATCAGAGGGCTCCTGTATTATGCTTCCTTCTCTATCAGAGGGCTCCTGTATTATGCTTCCTTCTCTATCAGAGGGCTCTTTTTCTCTTCATCAGAGGGCTCCTGTATTATGCTTCCTTCTCTATCAGAGGGCTCCTGTATTATGCTTCCTTCTCTATCAGAGAGCTCCTGTATTATGCTTCCTTCTCTATCAGAGGGATCACTGTATTATGCTTACTTCTCTATCAGAGGGCTCCTGTATTATGCTTCCTTCTCTATCAGAGGGCTCCTGTATTATGCTTCCTTCTCTATCAGAGGGCTCCTGTATTATGCTTCCTTCTCTATAAGAGGGCCCTGTATTATGCTTCCTTCTCTATCAGAGGGATCCTGTATTATGCTTCCTTCTCTATCAGAGGGCTCCTGTATTATGCTTCCTTCTCTATCAGAGGGATCCTGTATTATGCTTCCTTCTCTATCAGAGAGCTCCTGTATTATGCTTCCTTCTCTATCAGAGAGCTCCTGTATTATGCTTCCTTCTCTATCAGAGGGATCCTGTATTATGCTTCCTTCTCTATCAGAGGGCTCCTGTATTATGCTTCCTTCTCTATCAGAGGGCTCCTGTATTATGCTTCCTTCTCTATCAGAGGGATCCTGTATTATGCTTTATGCTTCCTTCTCTATCAGAGGGCTCCTGTATTATGCTTCCTTCTCTATCAGAGGGATCACTGTATTATGATGCCATATAATGCTCATTGCTTGATGGTTATAGTAATCTGCACTCTCCAGAGACTTGGTGTTCCCTCTTAATATTAGGCCTCCACCTATTTACATAGAATTGCTCTTCCCTGCTAATATTAGGCCTCCACCTATTTACATAGGACTGCTCTTTCCCTCTAATATCAGGCCTCCACATTTACATAGATCTGCATTAATTCTATAATAACAGACCTCCGTGTATTTACATCTATTTACATAGGACTGCACTGGCGCTTTAATATCAGGCCTCCATGTAGAGAGACCTGTAGCTGCTCTAAACCTTCCCCAGTTAATGATCATTATGGTGTTAATCGAGCTGCAGCCTGGGGTCCGGTCTCCTGATGCTCGAGACGATAAGCGGCCGCATTCAATGTCAGACCTGATAGAACTGCTAATTCTCTGCAAGATGGAACCATCTAATGAAAATGCCAAATACAGCAAAAAGAGAACTGGACGTTCATAACTGTGAAGATGCTGGACCCACTAACGTAATTGGGAAAGGGGGGGGGGGGGGTGAGTCTGTTGTCTTTATTTGCAACCCAAGTCAGATAAAAGACTTAGCAGTGAAGGAGCCTTAGACCTAATAGCGGAGGTTAAGCAGCTCATTTCTTCTCTCCCCGGCATGTCTTCCTCGTCTTGCCCCTGTAGACCTCATTATCCTCATCCCACTGGTGGATGTGCTATCTGTAAGTATTAGGCTGATCGATTTGTTCCTGCGAGCACTAGCATTAAAAACGCAGAGGAGGAAGCTTGAAGGAGTCGTCTGAAGGTGACCAAGCGAGTGAGAAAAACTTCACGCTCCTTGATGTGCGGGTGTCAGGAGACCACCTCGACTGGAGATGAAAATGAGCTGCTGGGAAAGACATTACAGCTGCAAAGAGAGTGGAATTAGGGGTCTGGTACATAAAAAGGACAAGCAAGGAGGTCTGCAAAGAGGTTACTCAAGGAATGTGGTGGTGGCATAAGACTAATCACTTGGGATGATTGAGTGGTCAGGAAACTGGACAGTGCCTAAGGGTCCTCTCCCAAATCCACCTCACGTGGGCAATAGGATTCCAGTCTGAACCCAGCAGGGTTTACTATGAGAGTCAACGTCCAGTTGTAGCCATAAACATTTGGTTACGCTCACTTACAATCCCCAAGTTCAGCAGATATTGACCCTGCAGAGTAATTAATGCACAGACATTGGTGGTCCTCAGGGGTATAAAGTTAAGGAGTGAGGAGGAATGAGTTGTGCCTGCACACTGGTGCCATACATGGGCACAAAAGTTCCCCTGGCCCAGGTGTAAACACCAGTATGGCACATAGTAGGTGGGGGCCTATAACAGATTCTGCACTGTGGTCAAATAACTTCAAGTTACAACTATGGTTGTCCTCAAGAACTGTAGACAAGCTTAAAAAACAAGCTTGCTCTCTACCAAGTTTTCTAGACCAGTGTCCCAATAAGAGGATGCACAAAGCAAAATCAAGCATGATAAAAGAATAAGAGGCAACCACAGCTCCTGCTATGACAATTGAGAGGGGAGTGGGGTGTGCATTATGGGGTTGACCCCATACCCCCCATCCTCTTTACCCCAATCAAAAAGAGAGCAGGAGGAAAACTTTTTTTCACAGCTCCAGCATCTTGATCATCATACTCTGAGAAAAATCCATGGAAATTACATGTGTACGTGTGGCAGTGTGTATACAGTCATATGAAAAAGTTTGGGCACCCCTATTAATCTTAATCATTTTTAGTTCTAAATATTTGGGTGTTTGCAACAGCCATTTCAATTTGATATATCTAATAACTGATGGACACAGTAATATTTCAGGATTGAAATGAGGTTTATTGTACTAACAGAAAATGTGCAATATGCATTAAACCAAAATTTGACCGCTGCAAAAATTTGGGTACCCTTATCATTTTATTGATTTGAATACTCCTAACTACTTTTTACTGACTTACTGAAGCACAAAATTGGTTTTGTAACCTCACTGAGCTTTGAACTTCATAGTCAGGTGTATCCAATCATGAGAAAAGGTATTTAAGGTGGCCAATTACAAGTTGTTCTCCTATTTGAATCTCCTCTGAAGAGTGGCATCATGGGCTCCTCAAAACAACTCTCAAATGATCTGAAAACAAAGATTGTTCAACATAGTTGTTCAGGGGAAGGATACAAAAAGTTGTCTCAGAGATTTAACCTGTCAGTTTCCACTGTGAGGAACATAGTAAGGAAATGGAAGACCACAGGGACAGTTCTTGTTAAGCCCAGAAGTGGCAGGCCAAGAAAAATATCAGAAAGGCAGAGAAGAAGAATGGTGAGAACAGTCAAGGACAATCCACAGACCACCTCCAAAGAGCTGCAGCATCATCTTGCTGCAGATGGTGTCACTGTGCATCGGTCAACAATACAGCACACTTTGCACAAGGAGAAGCTGTATGGGAGAGTGATGCGAAAGAAGCCGTTTCTGCAAGCACGCCACAAACACAGTCGCCTGAGCTATGCAAAAGCACATTTGGACAAGCCAGCTTCATTTTGGAAGAAGGTCCTGTGGACTGATGAAACAAAGATTGAGTTGTTTGGTCATACAAAAAGGCGTTATGCATGGCGTCCAAAAAACACAGCATTCCAAGAAAAACACTTGCTACCCACTGTAAAATTTGGTGGAGGTTCCATCATGCTTTGGGGCTGTGTGGCCAATGCCGGCACCGGGAATCTTGTTAAAGTTGAAGGTCGCATGGATTCAACTCAGTATCAGCAGATTCTTGAGAATAATGTACAAGAATCAGTGACGAATTTGAAGTTACGCCGGGGATGGATATTTCAGCAAGACAATGATCCAAATCTACTCAGGCATTCATGCAGAGGAACAATTACAATGTTCTGGAATGGCCATCCCAGTCCCCAGACCTGAATATCATTGAACATCTGTGGGATCATTTGAAGCGGGCTGTCCATGCTCGGCGACCATCAAACTTAACTGAACTGGAATTGTTTTGTAAAGAGGAATGGTCAAAAATACCTTCATCCAGGATCCAGGAACTGATTAAAAGCTACAGGAAGCGACTAGAGGCTGTTATTTTTGCAAAAGGAGGATCTACTAAATATTAATGTCACTTTTCTGTTGAGGTGCCCATACTTTTGCACCGGTCAAATTTTGGTTTAATGCATATTGCACATTTTCTGTTAGTACAATAAACCTCATTTCAATCCTGAAATATTACTGTGTCCATCAGTTATTAGATATATCAAATTGAAATGGCTGTTGCAAACACCCAGATATTTAGAACTAAAAATGATTAAGATTAATAGGGGTGCCCAAACTTTTTCATATGACTGTATGTATCTGTGTATGTGCTACAGCATATATGTGTGTATGTATTTACAATACAAGTATGGTTGCAAACACCATCCCTCCTTCTCCTCCTGGCAGCCAATCATAGATTACTCCACCTTCTCAGGAATACTAGTGAGGCAGGAAGGAGCTAGCTTCTCCAACTACTTGGGTATAGATCATAGCTGGGACATACAGGTGTGGAAACAATGCTGCACAGTAAGAATGCTTTTAGAAATAGAAGGGTCAATAGTTTATTTTTGTCAATTAGAAAAATGAAGTGAATGAAGAAAACAAATGTAAATCCCATCAATATTTGGTGTGACCTTTGCACTTTGCCTTCCATCAGTTCTTCTTGGTAATTGCAGACAGTTTTTGGCAGAACTCGGCAGGGAGGTTGTTCGCGCCATCTTGGAGAACTAAGCCCAGATCTTCTGTGGATGTTGCTTGCTCCAATCCTTCTGTCTCTTCATGTCATCCCAGACAGACTGGATGATGATGAGATCAGGGCTATATCTGTGGGGGCCATGTCATCACTTCCAGGACTCCTCCTCCAAAGAGCAAAGGTCACACCAAATATTGATGGGATCTACATTTCTGTTTTCTTAATTCACTTCATTTTTCTAATTGACAAAATAAACTATTAACCCTTCTATTTCTGAAAGCTTTCTTTACTTTGCAGCATTTTATCCACACATGCCTAAAACTTTTGCCCAGTACTGTAACTGCAGGCAGAAGGAAAGGTAAGAGTCAGGATTTATGACACTGGTATCAGTTTTACTGTCATCCCCAAGACACATGGTACTTATAGATTTTTTGAACATCTCTGAAAATACAACTTCAAGGAAGAGGAGTCTGTGCCACATGAAGATGATGAGTATTCATGGTGAGGATGAACTGACTCCACGTGCCTGAAGATCACCTTGAGAATTGCTGCCTGCTCTCCTCATCCCCATTGTGCAATCTGCATCAGCATTTGTAGAGTTAAAAGTGTAAGAGTAAGAAAGGCTGATCCTGAGCCAGGACTGCCGAGGACGAGCTGCTCTGAGGACTCATGAAAACTGTGATAAGTGATGTCTGGTGGCAAATTGTGCACAACGAGCGGCAGATTGCCCGCTGCACTAAACGCTACTAAACTGATCATATGATACTTTATAGATGCTAACGGTATGCCAGACTGCACTAAGACTAGATGCCAAAACTGCCATGGGAGACCTATAACCAGGCAAGAAGAATGCTGCCTCAGCGTAAAGCAAAACCACCTCCAGGATTATACAACTGGCCAGACAGCAAAGGGTTTCAATGTTACCTGCCGTCCCATGTAACACAACCGCACGGCTATACTCCGTCAACCTCAGTTCTGCTTCATCTCTATTTTATGATAGACAGACAGTAATAAGTTTCTGTCTTACTCCTCCTTCCTCCGATTTCTCCATTTCCCAGTTTCGGCGCGGCCTCTGTTACATTTTGTTCATAATAAGGCCGCGTCTGTTCATCGCCTGGAACCAGAGCTGGTTTATTATATATTTAGCGTTTCTCTTTCAGCTCTTTATTCTTCCACGCAGGAGGAGTAAAATCTATGGAACTTAATTAAAGATCACTGCTCAGTATTTCTCTACCTCTCAGGATCGCCCTGAGCTCCTGCACATTGTCTCATCATTAACTGTGATTTACCCGAATCACCGCACAAGAGCGAGCACTGCCCTCAGAGCTGCAGAGAGCGGCCACTGCAAATTAATGTCCGATCAGGACGATTATTACACACGCTGCACCTCATTGTGAGGCTACGGTGTATTTTATGTAACTTTATTGTAGACTTTGTTTTTCAATTCGTCTTCATTCTGGTTCACACTTCTTGATTGTAAAGGAATGCTGACTATCAGATCAAAGACCAGTTTAATGTCAGCCACCAAAAAGTGGCCAACGCTAACCTTCCTTACTACTGTACAGTCATGGCCAAAAGTTTTGAGAATGATACAAATATTAATTTTTACAAAGTCTACTGCTTCAGTTTTTCTAATGGCAATTTGCATATACTCCAGAATGTTATAAAGAGTGATCAGCTTAACAGCAATTACTTGCAAAGTCAATATTTGCCTAGAAAATGAACTTTATCCCCCAAAACACATTTCAACATCATTGCAGCCCTGCCTTAAAAGGACCACCTAACATCGTTTCAGTGATTGCTCCATTAACACAGGTGTGGGTGTTGATGAGGACAGGGCTGGAGATCAATCTGTCATGATTAAGTAAGAATGACACCACTGGACACTTTAAAAGGAGGCTGGTGCTTGCCATCATTGTTTCTCTTCTGTTAACCATGGTTATCTCTAAAGAAACACGTGCAGTCATCATTGCACTGCACAAAAATGGCCTAACTGGGAAGAGTATTGCAGCTAGAAAGATTGCACCTCAGTCAACAATCTATCGCATCATCAAGAACTTCAAGGAGAGAGGTTCCATTGGTGCCAAAAAGGCTCCAGGGCGCCCAAGAAAGACCAGCAAGCGGCAGGACCGTCTCTTAAAAGTGTTTCAGCTGCGGGATGGGGCTACCAGCAGTGCAGAGCTTGCTGAGGAATGGCAGCAGGCAGGTGTGAGTGCATCTGCACGCACTGTGAGGTGGAGACTCTTGGAGCAAGGCCTGGTCTCAAGGAGGGCAGCAAAGAAGCCACTTCTCTCCAGAAAAAACATCAGGGACAGACTGATATTCTGCAAAAGGTACAGGGAGTGGACTGCTGAGGATTGGGGGAAAGTCATTTTCTCTGATGAATCCCCTTTTCGATTGTTTGGAACATCTGGAAAACAGCTTATTCGGAGAAGAAGAGGTGAGTGCTACCACCAGTCTTGTCTCATGCCAACTGTAAAGCATCCTGAAACCATTCATGTGTGGGGTTGCTTCTCAGCCAAGGGAATCGGCTCTCTCACAGTCTTGCCTAAAAACACAGCCATGAATAAAGAATGGTACCAGAATGTCCTCCAAGAGCAACTTCTCCCAACCGTCCAAGAGCAGTTTGGCGCTCAACAATGCCTTTTCCAGCATGATGGAGCACCTTGCCATAAAGCAAAGGTGATAACTAAATGGCTCAGGGAACAAAACATAGAGATTTTGGGTCCATGGCCTGGAAACTCCCCAGATCTTAATCCCATTGAGAACTTGTGGTCAATCATCAAGAGACGGGTGGACAAACAAAAACCAACAAATTCAGACAAAATGAAAGCATTGATTCTGCAAGAATGGACTGCTATCAGTCAGGATTTGGTCCAGAAGTTGATTGAGAGCATGCCAGGGAGAATTGCAGAGGTCCTGAAGAAGAAGGGTCAACACTGCAAATATTGACTTGCTGCATTAACTCATTCTAACTGTCAATATAAGCTTCTGTTACTCATAATATGAATGCAATTCTATTTCTGTATGTGATAAAAACATCTGACAAACACACATAAAAACCAGAGGGCAGCAGATCATGTGAAAATAGAATATTTGTGTCATTCTCAAAACTTTTGGCCATGACTGTATTATCTCAGTCAGTCAATGCACCAAGGGGACCAGAAAGAGCTAGGTACCAGCAGAACATCACCATCTGAAGTAGTGCTCAGGTCTTGGGGTGGCCGCAGGTTGATAGATTTAAGGTGGGAAGGCCAATAATGGACTTTCCCATCATCATAATATTACTCTAAGGTTATTGGTTTTGTCTTGACTGGTTATGAAAAAAAAAGGAGGAACTTTTGTCATTTTTTCAATTATGTATGATGAATTGTCTACTATATGTGCACCTGTGGGAGTGGGGGGAGTGTGAGGAGATCATAAGAGGTGCCTATTCATTTAAATTGCTGAGTGGCTCCTGTAATTCAAATGAATAGCTGGGCTACATGCCAGAAATCAGAGGCACATAGCGCTAGAACAATTTGTATGTTATGTTAACATCTGTTACAAATGTATGCATTGTTAGCGTGCATTGATTGTTATTATGTAACAGTATTATATTAGATACATTGTACATACACTGGAGCAGAGTGCTGTAACATCACTATATATATTGTCAGTCTATATATTACATTAAATCCATTGTATATATACAGGAGAAGAGTGCAGTATTATTCCTATACGTATTGTCAGGCTGTATATTGAATTAGATACATTGTATATACACTCAAGCAGAGCACAGTAATATCACTATACATATAGTCAGTCTGTATATTGCATTAGATACATTGTAAATACACTAGTACAGTAATACCACTATACGTATTGTCAGTCTGTATATTGCATTAGATACATTGTATGTACACAGGAGCAGGGCGCAGTAATATCACTATACGTATTGTCAGTTTATATATTGCATTACATTGTATATACACTGGAGCAAGGCACAGTAATATCACTATACGTATTGTCAGTCTATATATTGCATTAGATACATTATATATACACTGGAGCAGGGCGCAGTAATATCAGTATACGTATCGTCAGTCTATATATTGCATTAGCCTAGGTTCATAGTCTCCGTTGGCCCAGCGCAGGTGTGAACCTAGCCTTATACATTGTACATACACAGGAGCACAGCCTCAGAACAGTCTTGTGTATTACAAGTAACATTCTGCTCCACCAATATTAAACCTGATCAGGTCTCAGGACACAAAGGTAATAATAGAATTAATAATGGGGGTGCACACATACAGAATGCAGTGATGGTTACCCAGAGACATCCGCTCTCTGCCTCTCAAAATAGCGGCGGATATAAGTATAATAATGCCTTGTTTATGAAGAGAAGACGTGCGGCCTCCAGAGAATGTAAAGTTAATAACATAGCAGCAGTATACGGAATATATATCACATCTGATGTACTGTAATAAAGATGGCGCAGGGGACGACGCAGAACACAGAACTGTCAGGTTTGATATCATGTTTCCAGTTACAATGAAGGTTAAATAACTTTATAAGATTTATTTTATGATAAAGTTCTCAAGTCTGGAAGTAGTAAAAGTGCAAACTATGTAGAAAGATGTACCAGGGATAGTCAGATACCCTATCACTCCTGGCTGTGATTATGTCTGTGACCAGATAAGTAGTGCACATATTTACCAAAAAGTACCATACACTGTCCATAATGCACCCATGTGCTGCACACTGTACATATACTGCTCAACTAGTTCCATAAAGTGCCTATGTGCTACACTGTACATATAGTGCTCAACAAGTGCCATACTGTATCCATGTGCTTATTATTTATTTATTTTGCTTACTTATATAGCGCCATCATATTCCGCAGTGCTTTACAGACATTGTCCCATATAGGGCTCACAATCTACATTCCCTATCAGTATGTCTTTGGAGTGTAGGAGGAAACCGGAGGAAACCCACGCAAACACAGGGAGAGCATACAAACTCCTTGCAGATGTTGTCCTTGGCAGGATTCGAACCCAGGACCCCAGCGCTGCAAGGCTGCATTGCTAACCACTGTGCTTCAATTTGTACATATAGTTCTTAACTAATGCCATACAGTTCCCATGCTGCACCCATGTACTTCATGCTGTACACTTAGCGTTCAGCTAGTGCCATACTGCACCCATGTGCTACACACTCTTTGTATAGCACTTAACTAGTCCCTACATTATCCACATAAAACCATAACAACATTCAAAGAGTGTGCCATACCATTTGCCAACCTGTGCATGTAACAGGGTCTCACTGGGGTCATTTAATAGTTGGTATATTAGCTTTAAGTATGGGATCTGTTTTACTAGTGCCTCCCAACTCAGGCATGGCAGATAGAAGCGAAGTTTATGGAACAGATCAAGGAAACAATACAAAGAGGCAACAAGATTGAAGGTGAGAAAGTTCTTACAAAGAGGAAACTTCCCTGCAGTTACAGTTCATACGCAGGAACAGTTGACAGCTTGCAATGCTGGTTAAAAAAGCACTCCAGTAAAAAAATTATTGTAAATGAGCCTGTGTGATGTGTAATTCAATTGAATAAATTGTGTACAGCTTTATTATGAAGTTATGTGCTCCCCTCTGGAGCACTAACCTCTATTCTGCACTTCTGATGCACGCAGTGTTTCCCAATGCACATCTGTTATAACCTTGACCTGATTCGCGTAGACCTGCATAGTAAATGTTACCTCCAGGAAACACTGTGCATCAGAGAAACAGGGAGGAGGTCAGGGCTCCGGAGGGGAGCCCATAACTTCACAGAAAAACTGAGACAAAATACATCATGCTGCTGTGCTTCTTTAACCCTTTGCAACACTTTTAAGAAAAAAAAAATCATCTTGGCTTGGATCCTCAGAATCTCAAAATGCAGAGCGTTAATGTGAATATCACACCCTCCCTGTCTTAGTTTAATATCAATTGACTAGTCTCTATGTCTTAGTGTGACTTAAAGCCAGGAGTAGATTTAGCAGAAGGCAGTATAAGTGCTTACTTTATATTCCCATTACTTTTCAAATCATATAAGTAGCTCAAAAAAAAAAACAAGAAAATCTGCAACAAAAAAGAAACTTTTCTGCTACGTGTGGCCTCAGCTTTAGGCCCTGTTCACATCTGCATTCGGGTGCTGTTTGCAGGACTTTTCTCTCCACATGTTTCGTGCAGAAACCACATGGAACCCATTATAGCTTTTTTTATGCGTATAGGTTTCTGTTCGGGGGGTCCCCAAGCGGACTCCCCGAACGGAAACCCGAATGCAGATGTGAACCAGGCCTTCGTGTGATCATAATGCAGATACCGGAATCTGAAAAGGATTTAGTTCTGGTTTCAGGTCTCTCTTAAATGGATGCTAAACTTGGAAAGAAATGAGAACATACAAAAACAAGCATAAAAGATAAGGAGTAAAGACTTAAAGAGGTTGTCTAGGATATATATATTTTTTCTTATTAGGCCAGGGAAGGCGTTTCCGATGCTTGGAAGTCCTTGCCAGCTGTGACATCCTGTGCACCTTTCCTTAAGTCGCTGATTGGCCTTAGTCATCACGTGATTAGCCTCAGTGGACACAGGATATCACCTTCACCTTCCCCGGCCTAATATAAAAAAATGTTATCCTGGACAACCCCTTTAAAGTAGCGGCTAGTCTGAAAGCCGTTCTGCAAGTTACTGAAACCTGAGAAATCAAAAGGAAGGGGGTAGACATTCTCTTCTTGCCCCCAACATTTTGGCTGATAGAGGGGTGTGGCTTAGTTTGCTTCCTTAGGATCTGCTCACACACTGGAATCCGCTGCTGATTTTCAGATGGATTCCTCCCCCCTCCCCCCAAGATCAGCGACAGATTTTGCCCTGATACTGCAATCTGAAAACAATGGGAGGTAGAGGTCGGAGCAGGATGCTGAAAAAATAAGCGCCTTGCTCAATGTTGTCTTGGATACTCCTGACTCAGCCGCAGAGTTTGTGGTGCGAAACTCCCGACGGATTAGGCTAAATTATCTAGGCCTAACCATCGGTGGAAAGCAATGGTGGAATGTCCGTGTCAAATTCCTCTCTATTTCCACCATATGAACATAGCCTTATACTGTCAGAGCAGTGCGGAGAGGTTCCTGCTTCAACTTCCTCCAAGCCAGGGATTGCTTTGATTGCAGGTCTGTAGTAAGGTGCGGATGATTGATGTCTCCTGGGTATATATACAGGAGAGCCTATTCACAATGTAAACTGTAGTAAAGGACAGAATGTATAATGAGAAGAGTTCCTGGAATTTTTATATTTTACGCACCTACTTATGAGAATTTTTGAGGATTTAAAAAAAATATAAAAATTGTGATGACATTTGCTAAAAAAATGGCCATCCTGTGCCTAGTTAGAATTGTTGCTTCACCATATAATATCAGAGACATGACACATTGTAACTATGTGTACAGGGTGTTGGCTGGACCAGGTTGCTCATGAGCTGCCGGCGATCTCTCTGAAGGGTCCAATTTCATAAAATCTTTTTGGCCAGGCTGATAGTCTCTACGGCAGCAATATGTAAACTACCAGATGACAAATTTACCCCTTTGGATACAAGATATCCGTGGACTGCTGTTTTATGCATGTGTTGTACTATAAAAAATATTACGAGACCCAGCGGAGAAATTCCATCATTTATTTATGTGTCATAAATTGTATCAATCTGACGGGATTATTGGCTGCCGGTCTTAATGAGCTGGAGGGTTTATCCCTCGTCTTTCAAGAGTCCGCACTTTATATGGTTAGTATAATTTTTTAATGCTATAGGCCTATAAAAAGTCTTCACCCCTCTTGGGCTTTTAGAGGTTTTATTTGCTACTACATTGATTCACAGAGGATTCAATTAGGTTTTATCCACAGAATAAAGTGGAATGTCAAAGCAGTAACTCCTTATACTTCTAAACTCAACATACTTCAATGTATAAGTATTCACCCCCGGTACTAGGACACACCAAATATCATTGAACAGACAAGTGGTCACTTAAAGGGTAGATCGGTAGGAGTGTGACCACTGTGATCGGCTGATTTTGTCACGACAATGGAGACAGGGCACAAGTTCCATTAAAATTCTTAGTAGCTGTGGTCTTTCGGTCGGGGATATGGATGACTGAGGGCCCCCGTTTAGGTGATCGGTGCAAACCCCACTGTTCTTGCATTTATCACCTATCCAAGCAACTGATGATAAATGTTTGGGGTTGAAATACCTCATTTAAGGCCGAGGCCCCATCTGCAAAGTGGATGGGATTTTGGCTAATCCCATCCACACATTGCGAAAAAAAATATCTGCAGCGGAAATGTTGCGATTCCAAAAAAGTGAGCATTTTTGCAAATAGCAGCATGTCAGTTATACCTACGGAAAAAGTCAGAGGCAAAAAGTCAGAAGAGGAAAACTCTGTGAAAACTGCTGTGGGAAAAAACCCAATGCATTTTCGCCACTGTACTAACCGCAGCGTTTTTTTGGCTGCTGCTCGCTACATGGGGCCTTAGACTTGGTCACCTAAAGATGAGCTGTATGAGGTTACATTGGTAATAAAAAGACATTTGTAATTTAAGTTATAAATAGAGATGGGGGAACCTCACGAAATTCGTTTCAATGAATATTTGTGAGGTTCAGCCCAAACTTGTTCAACACAAAGGGAAGTGCGACTATCATCCTGTGAAGTCTCCTCAAACACCAGAGTATAAAAAATGGAGGTCCAGGGGAGGTGCGGACAAAATAGACAAATCATCGCCTGTCACCTCTGCTGCCCTGTTTGTATACAGAACAACTGTAGCGGTGATGACATCGCCAGGACCTATGCGGCCATTAAAAAGTGGAATTAGTGGATACCCGGGTGGATCCGAAGAACAGAAATCCGAACGCTAGTATGAACCTAGCGTTAAAGGGTTTTCTGAGAATATATAATATATATATATATATATCTACACAAAAAAAGTGTAGCAGCCTCTGACACAGCACAAGGGTATATAGAGAACAGAGATAGCATTACTGCTATTATTGGCACCTACAAATTAATATGGTGTATAAACTAAAGTTTTGAGGTTCTTAGTTATACATATCTGATCAAACAGTAGGAAGCTTTTTTGTTTTTATACATTTTACCACAATAGCTTGCACCTGTTCACATTGGGATGTGCTGTCTGAATCTTTTTTGTGTGTGTGTATGTGTGTATATATATATATATATATATATATATATATATTCCCCCCCCCCCTTTTCTATAGATAGACAATTTTCTAAATTGTGACGAAATAAAAATTTCCTACCATTTTGCAGAAATGTGTGAGCGAAACAGTCTCTGTTACAATCACTTCCTTACTGGTCCTGATCATGTGCCATTCATTGTGAACATGACTTCAGTTGCTAGCCACACCCACTATGAGCATGATGTCATTACTGATGAAAGCAGCATTTGTCTAAACTTTATTGACTTCCAGAGCAGCCAAGTGGAGTTGAGGGCTGGTCCTAATCACCAGACAAGCCAGCATTTGCTTCCTACATATGATCACAGCAGTGATTAGAGACAGCTGTAGCATGTAGGATAGACACACACTTTTTTTTTTTTTTTTTTTCCCCCGGGGGGGGGGGGCTTCGCGCACGGCAAAACTCCACCCTTGTTAACGATACCGTTTTTTTCGCCCCTTTTTGACCAAAACTGCCCTTGGACGAAGCTTTACTGGAAAGTGTTGTATCATGAAACCAGATTGCGTGATTGTGTGTTACAGACAGACATACTCAGTCAATATATATACACATACACATGCATATTTTTATATACTATATATACACACATACATATATATACTTTTTCTTATATATTGTAAACACAGGACCCTCTGGTTAGTCTGGTTCACAAACAACACTGGCACACATTGGCTAATGTAAAGGTTCAACCGTCCAGGTTTATTGTGCACTGTCATAAAGAGCAATTTAAAGCGCCCTCAGTAGTATAATCCAAAGTAATATAAAATGTTCCAAAATTGTAGGTACAAATAAACAATGCAAAGTTCTGAGCTTCTCACCAGACGCTGGGGGTCCAGTCCAAACTTGCCTTCCACTTAGCTATGTGGCACTGTAGATTTGGGCTTAGCACCCTGATGCGGTGTTCCTCCTCTCACACCCACATTCTCTCTGGCAGCTTTAAATGTATTAATGGTGGAACACACCTGGGGTAAGCAAGCTCAGGTCACACCAGGACGGGACTATTGGAGTGAACTTCTTACACTGGACCTTCAGTACTCCCAAATCCCAGACCCTTACCTAACAGAGACATCAAGCACTTTACCAACAGACGGTTTACTATATATATTTATGGTACGGTCTGTTATAAAAGGTATAAGGTCAAATTCCAAACCAGTCACCATCAGACTCCTGGAGAGTTTAAGGTGCCGGTTTAGACACTCTTGTGTCCTCCTATAATATTAGGTTGTGTTTAATGCATAGAGACAAGATGACTTTCTATTACTGGTCAGCAGTCATTTGATGGCTCCCCATGTTTATATCTGTTGCCATCATATTGCTTACCTGTGAGACATCTCAATCACAGGCCAATGCAAGAGATTGCACAAAATCCCCAATGAGATTGTATATAGAATTAATAAGTCTCACGTGGGAACATTGAGGTAGTGGGCACTTGGTGGAGGTGCCTGGTAAAATTACGACACATCACACCTTAGCGCACGGCTGGGGCATAAATCAACATCTTTGCTCCCATGACTGATCTTTGGTGTATGTATCACAAAGGGTCTACTGCTCCTATAGTAGTCAAAATTCGCACCAGGTATATGGAGTTTTATTCTCTCATGACCACTTTTTTTTTCCCCGTATATAATAAATTACATTTTATTAGGTTTCCACATTTTTTCAATGATCTGGTTTCATGTTAAATATATTCTAAGAATTTTAGTTTTTTTTTAAAAAAAAACCATTTTCCATATTATTTATATTTTAAAAAATCTGACTCTGGCTACTAAGCCACAAAATATGCTGAGACTTCCAGTTTTCTGTAAAATAATTCCTTGCAGTAGTCACTTTCAGCCGACTGTTGATCACTTATGTATATACATAGGACACAGAATCCACCAGTCACAATAGGTGATTTCACAGCTTATCTATACCCACCTCAGCAGAGGTTCCTAGATAACTTTCCCCATAGAAGTTACCAGGGTCTGCTCCAGACCATTGTGTCTATGGCCCATGGTCCATCTCCCGGAGACAGGAAGTGTCAGACAATTTTAGGCTTAGTGGCAAGAGCTGTAATAGCAAGATTTTTAGGATTTTTTATTAAAAAAAATACAGATAAGAAGAGGGAAAATTAAAAACAGCAGAATATAAAATTATTGAAAAAAAACATTCCCTTTAAAAAATTGTTTGTGAGCCCTCAGAACAGAGATAAGGCAGCCAGATCACTGAAATGTGACTGAGCAGCCTGCACTGTACAAGAAAAATACATTTTCTTGATGAGAGTAAATATTTCTGCTCCATAACTCCCACTCACTAAGGAGCAGCGCCATATAAGACACTGTAGAGAAGGTGCTAATCTGTATTAATGTGAATAAAGCTCTTGAGGTGAGATAGAAAACTAACTATTAGCTGCAGTAGCCCCTGCCTGTGTCGCCATCTCATTTGCCTTTTCATCCTCTCCCTCTTGTGTGTATAGAATTCTGTTGGCAACTGTAACCTGATCCCTTGTGAGTTACCAGTGTGTCTTGGGAGACCAAGACAGATTCCACATATATTTTAGAGTGAATGTCAGTTTAGAAAGGAAAGTGAAGGAGGACAGAAGCCTGATAAGTGAAGAGGAATTTTTCTTCCTAAGGTGTATTACAAAGTTTCTTATATTTGCTTGTTCTATTGATTCATGTAAAGTACGTTGACAGGTTACTGACTATTTGACAAAGATATAACTCACTTTCTGGAGATCTGGAGTTGTTACCTTGGCAGTAATGAGACTTTAATGGCCGACCATTATCTCTTGCTATTATATTGCTACCTAATCATCCAGTCTCTCCTGGATTGCAGGGTTTGTGGATACTGAAATGGTGGTCTTATTGGACATCACCCAGTTATCCCTGAAATACATTATAAAACATACAGGAGATGAACAAATGTAGTAATTTTTTTGCCATCTTCTTTTGGCTCTTCATGAACCTTCCTCCTTACTCTCAGGATAATCTTAGCAGTCTCTCTTGGTTGTCTCTTTGTGAACCTTCCTCCTAAGGGTATGTCATATGACGGAATTTGGCAGATTCCACCTCAAAATCAACTCCAAATTCTGCCTGATTCCAAATTCCATTGATCTAAATGGGAGGCAGAGGATCTTTTTATCTCGTTTTTGTTTAGTGTCATGCTCGATCTTCAGGTGGATTCTGCCTGATAACTCTCATTGAACTGAAAGGGACAGAGAAAATTCTGCCTGGCAGGTGCAGAATGGGACGCTGAATTTGAGATGGAACTTGGTCAAGTAGAAAAATTCAGCTTCAAATTCCTGTGGCTGAAATTTTCAACTGGGAAAAATTCCACTGTGTGAACATACCCTTATTCTCTGGATAATCTTGGCCATCTTCCCCTATGTTGTCTCTCCATGATCCTTCCTCCTTACTCTCAGGATAATCTTGGTGGTCTCTCCATGAACCTTCCTCCTTACTCTCAGGATAATCTTGGCCATCTTCCCCTAGATTGTCTCTCCATGATCCTTCTGCCTTACTCTCAGAATAATCTTGACAGTCTTCTTTTGGTTGTCTTTCCATGAACCTTCCTCCTTACTCTCAGGATAATCTTGACTGTTTTCCCTTGGATGTTTTTCTGTGAACCTTGCTCCTTTCTCCCAGGATAATCTTGGCCATCTTCCCTTCAGATGTCTCTCCATGAGCCGTCTTCTTTATTCTCAGGATAATCTTGGCTGTCTTCCTTTGGCTGTCATTCACTGAACCTTCCTTCTTACTCTCCGGATAATGTTAGCCATCTTCCTCTTGCCTGTCTCTTTGTGAACCTTCCTCCTTCGTCTAAGGATAATCTTGGCCATCTTCCCCTTGATTGTCTCCCCATGAACTTTCCTCCTTACTCCCAGGATAATCTTGGCCATCTTCCCTTTGAATGTCTCTCCATGAGCCTTCCTCTTTATTCTCTGGATAATCTTGGCTGTCATTCATTGAACCTTCCTTCTTACTCTCCGGATAATGTTAGCCATCTTCCTCTTGCCTGTCTCTTTGTGAACCTTCCTCCTTCGTCCGAGGATAATGTTGGCCATCTTCCTCTTGCCTGTCTCTTTGTGAACCTTCCTTCTTTGACCGAGGATAATCTTGGCCATCTTCCCCTTGGTTGTCTCCCCATGAACCTTCCTCCTTACTCTCAGGATAATCTTGTCGATCTTCCCCTTGGTTGTCTCTTTGTGAACCTTCCTCCTCACTCTTGGGATAATCTTGGCTGTTTTCTCTTGAATGTTTATCCTCGAACCTTCCTCTTTATTCTCAGGATAATTACGTCTTCCAGTATTTGGGTCTTCATTCTTTAAGGTATCCTTTCTACTGTAAACAGATCGTTGCAGTGCTCACAACACGTGCGTCATGGTGAAAATATTTTGACACTAAGACAGGAGGAAAAGCTGCTGGGGCTTTCAGAAACGCCTTTGGAGCTATTTAAAGCTGTCAAATAAACAGTGGTCTTGTGAAGGAACCTGTGTACTCGTGGAAGGATGAGAGGTGGCTTCCTGCAGTTTACGTTTTGGTAATCTTGTGTCTTATCTCAGGACGTCACAATAATCAGGATCTCACTGCTCTTCTGCACGGATTGCAACACCACAGTCTTGGGAGACATCCTCTGGTTTAATTCCCTTTTACTGGCCACCTTACAAGTCACTTGCAAAATCTTTGCAGCAGTAGTAAAGCAAAGCAGCAGAATGAAGTAGTCTTATAGCGTTCTCTAATTAGTCCAGCAGATTGTGGGGGAAGGAGCAACTGGTAGGTACAGAAGCAATGACTACGTCGTCTCATAGGACACACTTATTAGCTCACAGGGGAGACTTATTAGCTCACATGGCAAACGTGATAGCTTAAAGGGCAGGCTTAATAGTAATAATACAATAATGTAATAATAGTATAATGCAGACATATTAGGACACAGAACAGGCTTATTGCCTCATCGGGCAGACTGATCTCACAGATCATACTTAGACTCCATTCAGATCATGTTTTTTTTATATCCATTTAACACATCCGCTTAACGGATTCAAAAAAACGGAGGCAAATGCATGGCCAAGGATTTACATAGAAATCAATGCTTAAATAAAAAAATATATATCATTTTCTGTTTGTTTTTGAGCAGAAAGTATGGTGCACTATGTTTCTGTGTCCATCAAAAAAAAAAAAGCAGACAGAAATGGATCAGGTTTTTTTTTTTTTTAAACATTGATCTCTATGAAAATGGATGGACATTATTTTTATCCGTTTTCATCCTTTTTTTGCATCCATTAAATGGATCAGCTAAACAGATGTAAAAAATGATCTGAATGGAGACTTTTTAAACTCATAGAGAAGACTTATTAGCTCAAAGAACGGACTTATTAGCTCAAAGAACGGACTTATTAGCTCAAAGAACGGACTTATTAGCTCTCAGAACAGACATAAGCTCTCAGAAGAGACTTATTAGCTCAAAGAACGGACTTATTAGCTGAAAGAACGGACTTATTAGCTCTCAGAACAGACATAAGCTCTCAGAACAGACTTATTAGCTCTAAGAACAGACTTATTAGCTCAAAGAATGGACTTATTAGCTCAAAGAACGGACTTTTTAGCTCTCAGAACAGACATAAGCTCTCAGAACAGACTTATTAGCGCTCAGAACGGACTTATTTGCTCACAGGGCAGACTTATTAGCTCAAAGAACGGACTTATTAGCTCTCAGAACAGACATAAGCTCTCAGAACAGACTTATTAGCTCAAAGAACAGACTTATTAGCTCTAAGAACGGATTTATTAGCTCAAAGAATGGACTTATTAGCTCTCAGAACAGACTTATTAGCTCACAGAATAAACTTATGAGCTCACAGAACAGACTTATTAGCTTACAGGGCAGACTTATTAGCTCAAAGAACGGACTTATTAGCTCAAAGAGCGGACTTATTAGCTCTCAGAACAGACATAAGCTCTCAGAACAGACTTATTAGCTCAAAGAACGGACTTATTAGCTGAAAGAACGGACTTATTAGCTCTCAGAACAGACATAAGCTCTCAGAACAGACTTATTAGCTCTAAGAACGGACTTATTAGCTCAAAGAATGGACTTATTAGCTCAAAGAACGGACTTTTTAGCTCTCAGAACAGACATAAGCTCTCAGAACAGACTTATTAGCGCTCAGAACGGACTTATTTGCTCACAGGGCAGACTTATTAGCTCAAAGAACGGACTTATTAGCTCTCAGAACAGACATAAGCTCTCAGAACAGACTTATTAGCTCAAAGAACAGACTTATTAGCTCTAAGAACGGATTTATTAGCTCAAAGAATGGACTTATTAGCTCTCAGAACAGACTTATTAGCTCACAGAATAAACTTATGAGCTCACAGAACAGACTTATTAGCTTACAGGGCAGACTTATTAGCTCAAAGAATGGACTTATTAGCTCAAAGAACAAACTTATTAGCTCAAAGAACGGACTTATTAGCTCAAAGAGCGGACTTATTAGCTCTCAGAACAGACATAAGCTCTCAGAACAGACTTATTAGCTCAAAGAACGGACTTATTAGCTGAAAGAACGGACTTATTAGCTCTCAGAACAGACATAAGCTCTCAGAACAGACTTATTAGCTCTAAGAACGGACTTATTAGCTCAAAGAATGGACTTATTAGCTCAAAGAACGGACTTTTTAGCTCTCAGAACAGACATAAGCTCTCAGAACAGACTTATTAGCACTCAGAACGGACTTATTTGCTCAAAGAACGGACTTATTAGCTCAAAGAATGGACTTATTAGGTCAAAGAACAGACTTATTAGCTCAAAGAACGGACTTATTAGCTCAATAGCTCAAAGAACGGACTTATTAGCTCTCAGAACAGACTTATTAGCTCACAGAACAAACTTATTAGCTCACAGAACAAACTTATTAGCTCACAGAATAGACTTATTAGCTCACAGGGCAGACTTATTAGCTCAAAGAACGGACTTATTAGCTCTCAGAACAGACATAAGCTCTCAGAACAGACTTATTAGCTCAAAGAACAGACTTATTAGCTCTAAGAACGGACTTATTAGCTCAAAGAACAGACTTATTAGCTCTCAGAACAGACTTATTAGCTCACAGAATAAACTTATGAGCTCACAGAACAGACTTATTAGCTTACAGGGCAGACTTATTAGCTCAAAGAATGGACTTATTAGCTCAAAGAACAAACTTATTAGCTCAAAGAACGGACTTATTAGCTCAAAGAGCGGACTTATTAGCTCTCAGAACAGACATAAGCTCTCAGAACAGACTTATTAGCTCAAAGAACGGACTTATTAGCTGAAAGAATGGACTTATTAGCTCTCAGAACAGACATAAGCTCTCAGAACAGACTTATTAGCTCTAAGAATGGACTTATTAGCTCAAAGAATGGACTTATTAGCTCAAAGAACGGACTTTTTAGCTCTCAGAACAGACATAAGCTCTCAGAACAGACTTATTAGCGCTCAGAACGGACTTATTTGCTCACAGGGCAGACTTATTAGCTCAAAGAACGGACTTATTAGCTCTCAGAACAGACATAAGCTCTCAGAACAGACTTATTAGCTCAAAGAACAGACTTATTAGCTCTAAGAACGGATTTATTAGCTCAAAGAATGGACTTATTAGCTCTCAGAACAGACTTATTAGCTCACAGAATAAACTTATGAGCTCACAGAACAGACTTATTAGCTTACAGGGCAGACTTATTAGCTCAAAGAATGGACTTATTAGCTCAAAGAACAAACTTATTAGCTCAAAGAACGGACTTATTAGCTCAAAGAGCGGACTTATTAGCTCTCAGAACAGACATAAGCTCTCAGAACAGACTTATTAGCTCAAAGAACGGACTTATTAGCTGAAAGAACGGACTTATTAGCTCTCAGAACAGACATAAGCTCTCAGAACAGACTTATTAGCTCTAAGAACGGACTTATTAGCTCAAAGAATGGACTTATTAGCTCAAAGAACGGACTTTTTAGCTCTCAGAACAGACATAAGCTCTCAGAACAGACTTATTAGCGCTCAGAACGGACTTATTTGCTCAAAGAACGGACTTATTAGCTCAAAGAATGGACTTATTAGGTCAAAGAACAGACTTATTAGCTCAAAGAACGGACTTATTAGCTCAATAGCTCAAAGAACGGACTTATTAGCTCTCAGAACAGACTTATTAGCTCACAGAACAAACTTATTAGCTCACAGAACAAACTTATTAGCTCACAGAATAGACTTATTAGCTCACAGGGCAGACTTATTAGCTCAAAGAACGGACTTATTAGCTCTCAGAACAGACATAAGCTCTCAGAACAGACTTATTAGCTCAAAGAACAGACTTATTAGCTCTAAGAACGGACTTATTAGCTCAAAGAACGGACTTATTAGCTCTCAGAACAGACTTATTAGCTCACAGAATAAACTTATGAGCTCACAGAACAGACTTATTAGCTTACAGGGCAGACTTATTAGCTCAAAGAATGGACTTATTAGCTCAAAGAACAAATTTATTAGCTCAAAGAACGGACTTATTAGCTCAAAGAGCGGACTTATTAGCTCACATGGCGGACTTATTAGCTCTCAGAACAGACTTATTAGCTCAAAGAACAGACTTATTAGCCCACAGGGCAGACTTCTATGCTTGCGGGGCAAACTTTTTTTTTTTTTTTTTTTTTAAGCTAAAAAGGCCCGTAGGACAGGTGTATTATCTTACTGTATCACAGAGCAGATTTCTTACAGGAGAGATTTATTATACAGGTTACACGAGTGGGCAGGGAGAGAGAGGAATTCACTGCCTTTGCACCTGAAACCTGTCTAAAATAATGGCCGAACTCTACACCCACCCCTCCCTAGCTGATGTAGATTTCACCCTCTGGTGTATGAAGGTATGAACCAGCTGGGAGGAGCAAAAGTGAAAAGGCTTATCTGACACCAGTGGGGAACAGATTTATACCCCCCCCCCCCAAATATCCCACCTCATTAGCTCATATTTTCACATGATCTCATAACACTGAATTATTATCTCACAGCTTATCTACAGCCCGTGTATTATCTCATAGTGCTGACTTACTATCTCAAATGTCTTAACATATCAGGAGTAAATTATTTCCTAGCTTGACAAGATAAATCCATAGAGGAATTTTTTTGAAAAAGCAAAAACAGCATACATGAATACAGACTGACTTATTAGCTCATAGGAGTGATGATGATGTCACAGGGCTGACAGAGCAGTACATTTTCTCCCAGCGCGGAGTTATCTCATAGCACAGACTTATTAGCTTATTGTATCACTTGTTTTACGACCAAGTTATTACATCACAGCCTTGTGCTTCAGAGCAGTAAATCATCTCACATCTTGCCTTATTATTCTGCCGCACATTCGTCTTATCTCACAACAGCAGCTTGTCATCTCAGCCCTGATCTCACAGCCCTGCTCCATTATATCACCTCTTGCTTTATTTTGCTTCTTCTAATTCTACTTTATTAGGCAGAAATGGTAGAATAACAGGAAACGTAGGAATTTTGGGAGATCACAAAACAGACGTTTCCTTTAGTCATCTGAACATTTCTAAAGTGATTATATTAGGAGCCCGGTGACATCTCGGCGCTGGAGATTTAATCCTCTCTACTCAGATCCAGGATTGACATATTCTCCTTGTTACGTTATAGCCAAAACTCAGTTTCTATAAAGAGAACTTGCATAGAGTTACATAGTATGGTAGAAAAAAAAGAGATGTCCATCAAGATCAACAAGGGGATGGGAAAGAGCACAACTGAAGGACCTAAGTATTCTGTACATTTCCATAAGCATCAATACTATTTTGCTGTAAAAAGGCATCTAATTCTTTTTTAAAGCTATCAGTAGTGACCAGCTCCTGGGGTAGGCTATTCCAAAGATTCAAAGTCCTTACACTATAGATCCAGCTCCTGGGGTAGGCTATTCCAAAGATTCACAGTCATAGTATAGAACCAGCTCTTGGGGTAGGCTATTCCAAAGATTAAAAGTCCTTACATTATAGATCCAGCTCCTGGGGTAGGCTATTCCAAAGATTCAAAGTCCTTACATTATAGATCCAGCTCTTGGGGTAGGCTATTCCACAGATTCACAGTCGTTACATTATAGATCCAGCTCCTGGTGTAGGCTTATACACAGATTCACAGTCCTTACAGTATAGATCCAGCTCCTGGGTAGGCTATTCCACACACAGTCCTTATAGTAGAAAATAGCTCACACTTAGGTCATATAATTCTCTCCAATTAATACCACTATGAATAGCCAAAATAAATTGATATAAAACTCAACTTTTATTAGGTATATTAAAACAAAACCCAATGCTGATAATGTCAATAGACTCCCATATGTTAAACTCCTAATTTAACATATGGGAGTCTATTGACATTATCAGCATCGTTCTGTTTTATAGGCTCCCTATATTAAGAAGGGGTTTGGGGATAAATAAGTGACTCAATTGAAAGGTCACTATCGTAACTTACCAGCCACTCTTCTTCTAACCATTATTATATATATGCCTTAAGAGCTTATCTACTGCTCCTTCAGGTGTATGATTTTGTTTGAGTGTTTCTCGCAGTTCTAATATGGCAAAAAAGGGTTTTATTGCATTATAAACAGCATGCTCGCAAAATGCTTCTTTGACCATACTGAGTTGATATTGAATAGAATATGATTTAATATTATGTAGATATATATCAGGGTTTTTTATTTTAATATACCTAATAAAAATTGAGTTTTATATCAATTTATTTTGGCCATTCATAGTGGTACTTATAGTAGAACACCAGCTCCTGGGTAAGCTATTCAGGTATAAAATCTCAAGTCTTATTCAACACAGTTTAATCATAGCATGATGAAGGGCATTGCGTACACTCGAAACACATAGGAATTGTATGCCACTGACATTGCTAGAGATGTTATAACTGTCTGGGTGCTAGTTGCGTTTGTCTAATGACCAATTATCTGTAGACTGCATTTGACTATAAAACCAGATAATAACACCAGTAAGTCATAGACTGATCTCTGAGACCTACTTTATAAACAGTGTAATGGTAATAAAACATTGAGTCACTGTATACATCCATTATATTATTATCCTATAGTGATGCTGAGTTACATCCTGTATTATACTCCAGAGCTGCACTCACTATTCTGCTGGTACAGTCACTGTGTATATACATTACATTACTTATCCTGTACTGATCCTGAGTTACATCCTGTATTATACTCCAGAGCTGCACTCACTATGTACAAAAATGTAACTATAATAATACTGCTCCTATGTACAAGAATATAACTACTATAATACTGCAGACAAAAAAAAAAACTAGACAAGAAAAAACAAAACCCTATGACAAGAATATAACTGCTATAATACTCTCCTATGTACAAGAATATAACTACTATAATACTACTCCTATGTACAAGAATATAACTACTATAATACTGCTCCTATGTAAAAGAATATAACTACTATAATACTGCTCCTATGTACAAGAATATAACTACTATAATACTGCTCCTATGTAAAAGAATATAACTACTATAATACTGCTCCTATGTACAAGAATATAACTACTATAATACTGCTCCTATGTACAAGAATATAACTACTATAATACTGCTCCTATGTACAAGAATATAACTACTATAATACTGCTCCTATGTACAAGAATATAACTACTATAATACTGCCCCCTATGTACAAGAATATAACTACTATAATACTGCTCCTATGTACAAGAATATAACTACTATAATACTACTCCTATGTACAAGAATATAACTACTATAATACTACCTCCTATGTACAAGAATATAACTACTATAATACTACCTCCTATGTACAAGAATATAACTACTATAGTACTACTCCTATGTACAAGAATATAACTACTATAATATGTGTTTTTTTGCTCCTATGTACAAGAATATAACTACTATAATACTGTCCCCTATGTACAAGAATATAACTACTATAATACTGCTCCTATGTACAAGAATATAACTACTATAATACTACCTCCTATGTACAAGAATATAACTACTATAATACTACCTCCTATGTACAAGAATATAACTGCTATAATACTGCTCCTATGTACAAGAATATAACTACTATAATACTGCCCCCTATGTACAAGAATATATCTACTATAATACTGCCCCTATGTACAAGAATATAACTACTATAATACTGCCCCTATGTACAAGAATATAACTACTATAATACTGCCCCCTATGTACAAGAATATAACTACTATAATACTGCTCCTATGTACAAGAATATAACTACTATAATACTACTATGTACAAGAATATAACTACTATAATACTGCTCCTATGTACAAGAATAAACTACTATAATACTGCCCCTATGTACAGTCATGGCCAAAAGTTTTGAGAATGATACAAATATTAATTTTTACAAAGTCTACTGCTTCAGTTTTTCTAATGGCAATTTGCATATACTCCAGAATGTTCTAAAGAGTGATCAGCTTAACAGCAATTACTTGCAAAGTCAATATTTGCCTAGAAAATGAACTTTATCCCCCAAAACACATTTCAACATCATTGCAGCCCTGCCTTAAAAGGACCACCTAACATCGTTTCAGTGATTGCTCCATTAACACAGGTGTGGGTGTTGATGAGGACAGGGCTGGAGATCAATCTGTCATGATTAAGTAAGAATGACACCACTGGACACTTTAAAAGGAGGCTGGTGCTTGCCATCATTGTTTCTCTTCTGTTAACCATGGTTATCTCTAAAGAAACACGTGCAGTCATCATTGCACTGCACAAAAATGGCCTAACTGGGAAGAGTATTGCAGCTAGAAAGATTGCACCTCAGTCAACAATCTATCGCATCATCAAGAACTTCAAGGAGAGAGGTTCCATTGGTGCCAAAAAGGCTCCAGGGCGCCCAAGAAAGACCAGAAAGCGGCAGGACCGTCTCTTAAAAGTGTTTCAGCTGCGGGATGGGGCTACCAGCAGTGCAGAGCTTGCTGAGGAATGGCAGCAGGCAGGTGTGAGTGCATCTGCACGCACTGTGAGGCGGAGACTCTTGGAGCAAGGCCTGGTCTCAAGGAGGGCAGCAAAGAAGCCACTTCTCTCCAGAAAAAACATCAGGGACAGACTGATATTCTGCAAAAGGTACAGGGAGTGGACTGCTGAGGACTGGGGGAAAGTCATTTTCTCTGATGAATCCCCTTTTCGATTGTTTGGAACATCTGGAAAACAGCTTATTCGGAGAAGAAGAGGTGAGCGCTACCACCAGTCTTGTCTCATGCCAACTGTAAAGCATCCTGAAACCATTCATGTGTGGGGTTGCTTCTCAGCCAAGGGAATCGGCTCTCTCACAGTCTTGCCTAAAAACACAGCCATGAATAAAGAATGGTACCAGAATGTCCTCCAAGAGCAACTTCTCCCAACCGTCCAAGAGCAGTTTGGCGCTCAACAATGCCTTTTCCAGCATGATGGAGCACCTTGCCATAAAGCAAAGGTGATAACTAAATGGCTCAGGGAACAAAACATAGAGATTTTGGGTCCATGGCCTGGAAACTCCCCAGATCTTAATCCCATTGAGAACTTGTGGTCAATCATCAAGAGATGGGTGGACAAACAAAAACCAACAAATTCAGACAAAATTAAAGCATTGATTCTGCAAGAATGGACTGCTATCAGTCAGGATTTGGTCCAGAAGTTGATTGAGAGCATGCCAGGGAGAATTGCAGAGGTCCTGAAGAAGAAGGGTCAACACTGCAAATATTGACTTGCTGCATTAACTCATTCTAACTGTCAATATAAGCTTCTGTTACTCATAATATGAATGCAATTCTATTTCTGTATGTGATAAAAACATCTGACAAACACACATAAAAACCAGAGGGCAGCAGATCATGTGAAATATAATATTTGTGTCATTCTCAAAACTTTTGGCCATGACTGTACAAGAATATAACTACTATAATACTGCTCCTATGTACAAGAATACAACTACTATAATACTACCTCCTATGTACAAGAATATAACTACTATAATACTGCCCCCTATGTACAAGAATATAACTACTATAATACTACCTCCTATGTAAAAGAATATAACTACTATAATACTGCTCCTATGTACAAGAATATAACTACTATAATACTGCTGCTATGTACAAGAATATAACTACTGTAATACTGCCCCAATGTACAAGAAAATAACTACTATAATACTGCTCCTATGTACAAGAATATAATTACTATAATACTGCTCCTATGTACAAGAATATAACTATTATAATACTGCTCCTATGTACAAGAATATAACTACTATAATACTGCCCCCTATGTACAAGAATATAACTACTATAATACTACTCCTATGTCCAAGAATATAACTACTATAATACTGCCTCCTATGTACAAGAATATAACTACTATAATACTACCTCCTATGTACAAGAATATAACTACTATAACACTACCTCCTATGTACAAGAATATAACTACTATAGTACTGCTCCTATGTACAAGAATATAACTACTATAATACTACCTCCTATGTACAAGAATATAACTACTATAATACTGCCTCCTATGTACAAGAATATAACTACTATAATACTGCTCCTATGTACAAGAATATAACTACTATAATACTGCCTCCTATGTACAAGAATATAACTACTATAATACTGCTCCTATGTACAAGAATATAACTACTATAATACTGCTCCTATGTACAAGAATATAACTATTATAATACTGCTCCTATGTACAAGAATATAACTACTATAATACTACCTCCTATGTACAAGAATATAACTACTATAATACTTCTCCTATGTACAAGAATATAACTACTATAATACTGCTCCTATGTACAAGAATATAACTACTATAATACTGCCCCTATGTACAAGAATATAACTACTATAATACTGCTCCTATGTACAAGAATATAACTTCTATAATACTGCTCCTATGTACAAGAATATAACTACTATAATACTGCTCCTATGTACAAGAATATAACTATTATAATACTGCTCCTATGTACAAGATATAACTACTATAACACTACCTCCTATGTACAAGAATATAACTACTATAGTACTGCTCCTATGTACAAGAATATAACTACTATAATACTACCTCCTATGTACAAGAATATAACTACTATAATACTGCCTCCTATGTACAAGAATATAACTACTATAATACTGCTCCTATGTACAAGAATATAACTACTATAATACTGCCTCCTATGTACAAGAATATAACTACTATAATACTGCTCCTATGTACAAGAATATAACTACTATAATACTGCTCCTATGTACAAGAATATAACTATTATAATACTGCTCCTATGTACAAGAATATAACTACTATAATACTACCTCCTATGTACAAGAATATAACTACTATAATACTGCTCCTATGTACAAGAATATAACTACTATAATACTGCTCCTATGTACAAGAATATAACTACTATAATACTGCTCCTATGTACAAGAATATAACTACTGTAATACTGCTCCTATGTACAAGAATATAACTACTATAATACTACCTCCTATGTACAAGAATATAACTATTATAATACTGCTCCTATGTACAAGAATATAACTACTATAATACTACCTCCTATGTACAAGAATATAACTACTATAATACTGCTCCTATGTACAAGAATATAACTACTGTAATACTGCTCCTATGTACAAGAATATAACTACTATAATACTACCTCCTATGTACAAGAATATAACTATTATAATACTGCTCCTATGTACAAGAATATAACTACTATAATACTACCTCCTATGTACAAGAATATAACTACTATAATACTGCCCCTATGTACAAGAATATAACTACTATAATACTGCTCCTATGTACAAGAATATAACTACTATAATACTACCTCCTATGTACAAGAATATAACTACTATAATACTGCTCCTATGTACAAGAATATAACTACTATAATACTGTTCCTATGTACAAGAATATAACTACTATAATACTGCTCCTATGTACAAAAATATAACTACCATAATACTGCTCCTATGTACAAGAATATAACTACTATAATACTGCTCCTATGTACAAGAATATAACTACTATAATACTGCTCCTATGTACAAGAATATAACTACTATAATACTGCTCCTATGTACAAGAATATAACTACTATAATACTGAAAAAAAAAAACTCCTATGTACAAGAATATAACTACTATAATACTGCTCCTATGTACAAGAATATAACTACTATAATACTGCTCCTATGTGCAAGAATATAACTACTATAATACTGCTCCTATGTACAAGAATATAACTACTATAATACTGCTCCTATGTACAAGAATATAACTACTATAATACTGCTCCTATGTACAAGAATATAACTACTATAATACTGCTCCTATGTACAAGAATATAACTATTATAATACTACTCCTATGTACAAGAACATAACTACTATAATACTACTCCTATGTACAAGAATATAACTACTGTAATACTGCCACCTATGTACAAGAATATAACTAATATAATACTGCCCTATGTACAAGAATATACTCTATATTTGCACCTATGTACAAGACTATAACTACTATAATACTGCCCCTATGTACAAGAATATAACTACTATAATACTGCTCCTATGTACAAGACTATAACTACTATAATACTGCCTCCTATGTACAAGAATATAACTACTATAATACTGCCCCTATGTACAAGAATATAACTACTATAATACTGCCCCTATGTACAAGAATATAACTACTATAATACTGCCCCCTATGTACAAGAATATAACTACTATAATACTGCTCCTATGTACAAGAATATAACTACTATAATACTGCCCCCTATGTACAAGAATATAACTACTATAATACTGCCCCTATGTACAAGAATATAACTACTATAATACTGCCCCTATGTACAAGAATATAACTACTATAATACTGCTCCTATGTACAAGAATATAACTACTATAATACTGCTCCTATGTACAAGAATATAACTACTATAATACTGCTCCTATGTACAAGAATATAACTACTATAATACTGCTCCTATGTACAAGAATATAACTACTATAATACTGCTCCTATGTACAAGAATATAACTACTATAATACTGCTCCTATGTACAAGAATATAACTACTATAATACTGCTCCTATGTACAAGAATATAACTACTATAATACTGCTCCTATGTACAAGAATATAACTACTATAATACTGCTCCTATGTACAAGAATATAACTACTATAATACTGCTCCTATGTACAAGAATATAACTACTATAATACTGCTCCTATGTACAAGAATATAACTACTATAATACTGCCTCCTATGTACAAGAATATAACTACTATAATACTGCTCCTATGTACAAGAATATAACTACTATAATACTGCTCCTATGTACAAGAATATAACTACTATAATACTGCCTCCTATGTACAAGAATATAACTACTATAATACTGCTCCTATGTACAAGAATATAACTACTATAATACTGCCTCCTATGTACAAGAATATAACTACTATAATACTGCTCCTATGTACAAGAATATAACTACTATAATACTGCTCCTATGTACAAGAATATAACTACTATAATACTGCTCCTATGTACAAGAATATAACTACTATAATACTGCTCCTATGTACAAGAATATAACTACTATAATACTACTCCTATGTACAAGAATATAACTACTATAATACTACTCCTATGTACAAGAATATAACTACTATAATACTGCCTCCTATGTACAAGAATATAACTACTATAATACTGCTCCTATGTACAAGAATATAACTACTATAATACTGCTCCTATGTACAAGAATATAACTACTATAATACTGCTCCTATGTACAAGAATATAACTACTATAATACTGCTCCTATGTACAAGAATATAACTACTATAATACTGCTCCTATGTACAAGAATATAACTACTATAATACTGCTCCTATGTACAAGAATATAACTACTATAATACTGCTCCTATGTACAAGAATATAACTACTATAATACTGCTCCTATGTACAAGAATATAACTACTATAATACTGCTCCTATGTACAAGAATATAACTACTATAATACTGCTCCTATGTACAAGAATATAACTACTATAATACTGCTCCTATGTACAAGAATATAACTACTATAATACTGCTCCTATGTACAAGAATATAACTACTATAATACTGCTCCTATGTACAAGAATATAACTACTATAATACTGCTCCTATGTACAAGAATATAACTACTATAATACTGCTCCTATGTACAAGAATATAACTACTATAATACTGCTCCTATGTACAAGAATATAACTACTATAATACTGCTCCTATGTACAAGAATATAACTACTATAATACTGCTCCTATGTACAAGAATATAACTACTATAATACTGCTCCTATGTACAAGAATATAACTACTATAATACTGCTCCTATGTACAAGAATATAACTACTATAATACTGCTCCTATGTACAAGAATATAACTACTATAATACTGCCTCCTATGTACAAGAATATAACTACTATAATACTGCCTCCTATGTACAAGAATATAACTACTATAATACTGCTCCTATGTACAAGAATATAACTACTATAATACTGCTCCTATGTACAAGAATATAACTACTATAATACTGCCTCCTATGTACAAGAATATAACTACTATAATACTGCTCCTATGTACAAGAATATAACTACTATAATACTGCCCCTATGTACAAGAATATAACTACTATAATACTGCCTCCTATGTACAAGAATATAACTACTATAATACTGCTCCTATGTACAAGAATATAACTACTATAATACTGCTCCTATGTACAAGAATATAACTACTATAATACTGCCTCCTATGTACAAGAATATAACTACTATAATACTGCTCCTATGTACAAGAATATAACTACTATAATACTGCTCCTATGTACAAGAATATAACTACTATAATACTGCTCCTATGTACAAGAATATAACTACTATAATACTGCTCCTATGTACAAGAATATAACTACTATAATACTGCTCCTATGTACAAGAATATAACTACTATAATACTGCTCCTATGTACAAGAATATAACTACTATAATACTGCCTCCTATGTACAAGAATATAACTACTATAATACTGCTCCTATGTACAAGAATATAACTACTATAATACTGCCTCCTATGTACAAGAATATAACTACTATAATACTGCCTCCTATGTACAAGAATATAACTACTATAATACTGCTCCTATGTACAAGAATATAACTACTATAATACTGCTCCTATGTACAAGAATATAACTACTATAATACTGCTCCTATGTACAAGAATATAACTACTATAATACTGCTCCTATGTACAAGAATATAACTACTATAATACTGCTCCTATGTACAAGAATATAACTACTATAATACTGCCTCCTATGTACAAGAATATAACTACTATAATACTGCTCCTATGTACAAGAATATAACTACTATAATACTGCTCCTATGTACAAGAATATAACTACTATAATACTGCTCCTATGTACAAGAATATAACTACTATAATACTGCTCCTATGTACAAGAATATAACTACTATAATACTGCTCCTATGTACAAGAATATAACTACTATAATACTGCTCCTATGTACAAGAATATAACTACTATAATACTGCCTCCTATGTACAAGAATATAACTACTATAGTACTGCTCCTATGTACAAGAATATAACTACTATAATACTGCCTCCTATGTACAAGAATATAACTACTATAATACTGCTCCTATGTACAAGAATATAACTACTATAATACTGCTCCTATGTACAAGAATATAACTACTATAATACTGCTCCTATGTACAAGAATATAACTACTATAATACTGCTCCTATGTACAAGAATATAACTACTATAATACTGCTCCTATGTACAAGAATATAACTACTATAATACTGCTCCTATGTACAAGAATATAACTACTATAATACTACCTCCTATGTACAAGAATATAACTACTATAATACTGCCTCCTATGTACAAGAATATAACTACTATAATACTGCTCCTATGTACAAGAATATAACTACTATAATACTGCTCCTATGTACAAGAATATAACTACTATAATACTGCTCCTATGTACAAGAATATAACTACTATAATACTGCCTCCTATGTACAAGAATATAACTACTATAATACTGCTCCTATGTACAAGAATATAACTACTATAATACTACCTCCTATGTACAAGAATATAACTACTATAATACTGCCTCCTATGTACAAGAATATAACTACTATAATACTGCTCCTATGTACAAGAATATAACTACTATAATACTGCCTCCTATGTACAAGAATATAACTACTATAATACTGCCCCTATGTACAAGAATATAACTACTATAATACTGCCCCTATGTACAAGAATATAACTACTATAATACTGCCTCCTATGTACAAGAATATAACTACTATAATACTGCTCCTATGTACAAGAATATAACTACTATAATACTGCTCCTATGTACAAGAATATAACTACTATAATACTGCTC